>JAVYIG010002317.1:0-27500 GCA_035222895.1 Strongylocentrotus droebachiensis
AGTATGGGGATTTGGGATGTTTTTAATCACAGCAGCTCGGAGGCAAATCCTCAACCGCAGCTTGCCGGCCAATCACGGCGGTATAAACACGGGGAAGCAGCCTTGTGTACTAATCCCAATTAGGGGACGGTTTGGAGGTGATGTGCGGCCCCTGGAGGACAAAATATGAAACCCACTATCACCCCAGGAGATAACTCGACATCCACGTGATTGAATTAAACGAATGAACAAGGGAGGAGAAGGGGAAGAAATCAGTCAAAATAGGATCTATCTAAGATGTTGGAATTCTAGAACATGGTTTTTGCTGGCTACGCTATAGTATAGAACTAAAAGAAGCCGTGGGCTTTTCAGCGCATAGGATCGCACCCCGCTCACCACAAACCAGGCGTAGAATTGGCGCCAATTTGCGCCGGAATCCCGTGTCGATTCCGATATGATGAAAAGTCAACCGTTCACGTTTTGTTTTGCCGTGATGGCGTGATTCCTTTCTATTTTTTGGCATCTGTCCCCATTAAACAAAAACCAAAGGGATTCACGGTCGTTTCCGTTCTGCAAGCATTTCCTTCCCACCCGACATAGCAACAATTTGATTTGTTCTCTTTAATGATATCCAGTTCATCCTAAAATAGGAGCATTCGAGGTATGAAATAGCCAGAAAATAAATGCTTAACCCAGTTTGTATTATTAACCCAGTTTCGAGAAGAGGAAATTATAATCTTCTTTTAAGAAAGAGAAAGACGCGACAATTCTGATGACATTTTACAGCTGCCTTCTTTCAATTAGAATTTCAATCAGAGGACTACCGACAAACATGCTACAATCGTATTAACGTGTATATAACTCTTAAAAGAAACATAAAATAATACTTTGCCTAGCCGACATAGCAGCGACTTTCTGATTTTAATTTAAAGTCGAAAAAGATATTCAGCCTTTTTGCTTGCAAACAAACTTTATAGCTCCATTATGACTATGGTCCTCTTTCGACGCTACATGCTTTTTATTTTTTGTCTTATTTGTACGTTCATTTTTTGTTAGGAAAGAATTAGCAATGAAAGAGAATAATTTTGATAACTTACTGTAACTTCACCCATGATCTCTCTTACTGTGATTTTTTAAGGAATATACTGACGAACATTCTACACCCTTCATAAACGTTAACAAAAGATTTATTATCTGTCTATTATACGATATCATATTATAGGAGCGAGTTCCCAATTTCAAGATAATTTTTTTTCAGATTCTTGCTAGAAACAAAAAAAGAAATGAGGATTTAGGCCATACGATAATTGTTGCCTTGATTCACCCCACATGTATAATTTACATCGTTTTTGATAATTTCCAACTCTCAAGTAAATGCCTCTCACTTTCCTCCCTATTTTTCATCGTTTTTTTGTGATGGCAATACTGTGACAGATGCCAGTGGTAAGTGAAGCCAAGGTCAACCGGGGCGCATTCGGCTACCCAACCCGGAGACGGGGCATGATACGCGCACAGATCCCTGGTATTCTTTTCCGCTCCAAATATCGGCATCCATGGGGGTTTTGTGTACATCATGAATAACGTATTTGTATAGCATTATAACGCCGTTGTACATAAAGATTTTGACGTTATGAGAGTGATGCAAAGATGGAAGAGGCATTGTTGATCCTCTTTTTCCTACTTAGCTGTTTTCTTTTATATTAAATGACATTAAAAGTATGATTTATGTATGATATCAAGCTAATATTTGGTTTCCTTTACTTTGGTGTTTTTGCTTTTATAACCTTTAATCTGATAAGTCACGTGTACAATAATAACTGCATACATGTATTATATATAGAAGTATGATCATCAAATTGAAATACTGAAAATTAGGGAATATACATGGGTCGGGGGTGGGGGGGGGGATCTCGAAGTGGTTAGAACAGAGAATGAGCGACAGAAATATAGAGATAGGGGAATGAGAGTGAGAGTGTGTGAGTGAGTGAGCGAGTGAAAGAGATACAGAGAGAGAGAGAGAGAGAGAGAGGGAGGAGAGAGAGAGAGAGAGAGAGAGAGATGAGGAATATAATTACACAGTAACGGAAGAGCTTCTATTCTATTATACAGAAAAGAAAAACAAATGAAAAGGAGCTAAACATGGTAAGAAAGGGATCGAGAGAAAATTGGGAAAGATGAAAAGAGAGAGAAAAAATGAGAAAGTTAAATAAAGAGAAAGAGAAAGAGAGAGAGAGAAGAGAGAGAGAAAGAGAGAGAGAGAGAGACTGACACAGATAGAGGCAAGATGAATTTGAACGAGGGAAAAAAAAATCAAATACAAAGAGGCAATGCATTGACAAAATCCCATCAACCATCTTAGCTCAGACAGCGTAAAATATTCAATAGGCCTATGGTTGTTTAACATCTTAACGTGATACATGACGCGCTTTCATTAACCTCCCCAATGGTAGAGTTTTCTTATTAGAAAAGAGATGATAATATTATATAGAACGTCGGATCGTGAACAGTATATAGTGGAAAGAAAAATCGCCAAAATGGAGGGATTACAAAAGAAGCGGAAATGGTGAAAACACACAAAAACAGATATCAAGGAAGAAAGCGAAGCAATTCAGAAACATGAGTAAGGAACAAACGGACAGAATGGAACTAAAGTCGTGATTTGTTGTCATTGTTTGTTAAAAATTGTATTTATCTCTTTTTAAAAAGAATAAAAAGAATTGTATATTGCTTTATCTCTACCTTTTGCTCTTAATCTCTCTCTCTCTCTCTCTCTCTCTCTGTCTCTCCCTCTCTCTCTCTCTCTCTCTCTCTCTCTTTACCACTCTCTCTCTTTCTTTACCAATCTCTCGCTCTCTCTCTCTCTCTCTCTCTCTCTCTATCTGTCTCACCTTTTCCTGTTTTGTCACTCTCATGTTACTCCATATTTCATGTATTTGTTTGTTTAAATTTGTCTTTTCTTTTCTTTTTCTTCCTCTTCTTCTTTTTATTATCGTGTTTTGTTCTTGTTCTAGGCTTCTTCTTTGTTTTCTTTCTCGTTCTTCTTGTTCTTGTTCTTCTTTACCATCTTCCTCTTCTTCTTCTCCCTCTCCCCCCCCCCCCCAATATCTATTGCTATAGTATTCCTCTCATCCAACCCAACTCCATATAAATGTTATCATCTCTTCTCGTCGGGGCGACGTACGATGATGGAGAGATATTGACACGGGCTCCTGTACAAACCCCCTGCAAATGACTCTACAAGATGAGTTGATAAACCCCCATCATTATCACCACCGCGCCTGGACACACCAGGCCTTAGACAAGTTTACTTAAGTTAATACGGGCCACCAATGACAGATGTGCCCTCAAAACACCCCACCACCGACTCACATTCGGAGCATGGTGTAAGGAGCGGCGGCGCCACCACTGTCATGGACTCTACACCAAAGCTATGACTTTACTTTTACCTTGTGATTTGATAAGCCCTGTTATGTCAAACAGGATGGCAGTCTAGGATTGCTTTGTTTTTCATCCACAGGAGTTAATAAAAACTTGCCATCTAAATTTTAAGAAGCCTAAATTTTGCGTTACGATTATTCCAAACCATGCCAACCATTGAGAGTTTTCTGTGTCAAAGCTTTATTTAATTTGTCGTATGTCGCTTCATGCCGCATCCGTGTTTTTTATTTTGGTGTACTCACTATAAATATTGAAAAGCGACGTCTAACAAAAAAAAAAGGCATTCAATGATTGTTGTAGTTTGTGTCTTAACCCTACCAAAAATAGAACTCTTTTCTTTCGTGAAATCACTTGATTCCTGTAAAAAGAACTATCGTTTCCACTTCCACTAATTAAAAAAAAAGGGGGGGGGGGAGAGAGAGAGAGAGAGAGAGAGAGAGAGAGAGAGATGAAGAGGGGCGTAGGTGCTACTTAAAAGAAAATTCTAGGAAAAGGAGTGGACCATGCAGGTGGAAACATAATTATAAAATTACATAGGAGGATATCATAATCAAATTAATAATTCAGCTATTTCTAAAAATGAAAGTGATATAGTATGGAATGGAGAAGGACAAGTAGAAATGATCGAAAATTGATTCACACCTTTTTACTAGTAACTGTTGATACGGACAAAGATAACGCATTGTTAGAAGAAGAAAAAAAAAAGAACATTGTAAACCTTCACGGTGAAAGATTGATGGTCGATGTACATGACGGATGCGGTGCTCATGAGCCCAAGCAAATCCTCTTTTGTTTCTAATCAGTATACATTTCTTCGTCAATATCACGAAGATGATAATGAATGGACGTGTCGCTTGCGATATATTTCGATTCTATATAAACAAGGCTCGAGAGGTACTTAGAGCAAATTAGCGCGATGTCCTTTCCGAATTAGTCGCGATCGGTTTACGTCGACGATTCGTCTTCGATTGAGGTGTAGTCTGCTTGTTCAGACGCGGTCCCTGCTTTGTTTTTTTTGGGGGGGAAAGTGTTTATTTTGAAATAATTACAACATATGTTTACAACTATAGGTGTACCCCTTGTTAATGTGTGAAAAGCAGGAGGTGCAATCAACTTTACATTAAAATCTAGAGCTAAACTTGATTTTTAAGTAATGTTTCATCATCATCAATGTCTTGACTGGGAAGATAGTTCATGTTCAAATCTGATTTTATTTTTATCTAAAATGTCTCTTACTTACTGATATGTCATTAGAGTTATTGTTCAATTCAAAGAAAGGCAAAATGAATCTATACTTAATCCTTGCGATGATAAAAGAAAAAAGAAAGAAAAAAAATCAATCAATCAAACAAACGATTTGTTAAAGCACCAAGGAAAATTTGAATAAGCCTTTACTGACTGGTGGCAAAATATTTTGATGTGCAAGGTAATGCATGACACTTCGGCACTGACACAAAACAATTTTGCATTGTTTTTTATTTTATGTTTCATACTTTCTTCCAAACTTCCAATGAGGTCTCCTCAAGGGAAAACTAAGACTATTTTCTGTCAAACGATGACAAAACACGTCACGTCATATCACATCGTAGCCGATCAATCTCGCATAGCTTGTGTGTCAACTAATTTCATTATTCCGGAAAAGCCACGGTAAATAAATTTCTCGAAATGGGGGATTTCTTCTTTTGAGGGGGAGGCGAGAAAATTGAGTCAATGATAACAACTTCCCCTTGCAATGTTTGTTATGAGAGATTTGCTCGGGGATCCGGCGTGACGGCTCGGTCGCAAATGCTGTCCCGACGACGACGGCGCAAGTGTCAAAACGCTCTCCGTCAACACCGCGAGCAATGATGTCAGATTTTGATGCGTAGTCTCTACCTTCAGCCGGTTCATCAACGGGGTTCAAAGACATTCATGTGGGAGGAAGAAACGAACGCCTCAAGAACCTTCTGAGTATCGCTTCCAAAATTGTTTACAATATAATGTAGATATTAGATCTATATTTTACTGGCTCTGTCTATAGAGAGTTCATCGAATTAGTCTTGTGATGATTTCTACTTTTATTCTTGGTTTTATTTCCTTCTTGAATAACTGTTTCTCCCTCTTCATATCTACGTGGGTCTTGTTGTTTTTAGGTGGTAGGTTCTAAATAATCATAGATCAGTAGGGAGAGAGAGAAAAAAAAGAGAGAGAGAGAGAGAGAGAGAGAGAGGAGGTGTGAGTGGTTGGGGGGGGGGGGGGGTAGGAGGTCTCAGTTAAAGACGAATTGTGTAGAAATAATGAACAGGTTGGAGCCTTTATCCCCAAACAAATAGAGTATAAATTCCCTTTGACGTTTCAAACTCGAATACAAGTAGCTATCGACTTATACCAGAAAACATTTATCAAAGTATTTAGCCATATAGTTTTGTCATTTGTTTTGATCTTCATTTTTCTCTTCCAAGAATGAAATGTGAATTCCTTTTCTTCGCCCTTCTCACAGCTGTTCTCTACCCCATGCATGTCGGTGGTGTTCAGTTGTAAACTAATGTTCGTTGGTTGTACGGTGCTTTTGGGCGGCACGTGCCGCTTGTAATGGGGCGGTGCTACTTGATGTCTAGAGGGGCATGTCTTTTGGACGAAGAAAACCTAAGTGCGCGCATTTCAATACCCAGCGCACCATCCGATCCGACATGCAGATAAAAGCGTACGCTCTTACACCAATTTAACAGCGCTTTAATCGGGGAACAATTCCCCGAAGCTAGCGGACGTGCACACACAGGAAATAATATCGTAATACCACAATATTGACTAAGCTGAAGCGCCATATATACATGTCCGTCGCTTTGTGCTCTCTCGAATTCCGGGGGGAGAAATTCACTAGTTTTGGTAGAAGCATGCCTAAAGGTCCCGTCTATGCCATCCTTTGGTAAGGGTTAAAGTGGTGTGTAATTGCGTTAGACGCGCTGGAATAAATCCCACCCATTATCGGGCCACTTTCGAGTGCAAATTATCATCATATCATTTTAAAAGGTACCTAGTGTAGCTTACCACGAATTCAAAGGCTTCAGCAGGCCGTGTTAATGGAGAAAGACAAACACGTAAAGCGCCCCCTATTCAGTTTGTTACAGACCGTGAGCTAATGCGGGGATGAATAGCCACCGATCTAGCCTCAATATTAGTCTATTTGCTCACCGTTAGGATTAAAATCATTTACTGAAAACCGCTGACGAGTTATTGAAAGTATGGTTCTGTTTTAATTCCATATTTAGGACGTCAAAGGCGAGGTCAGCTTGATTTTTAATGGATGTTAGTTAGGAGGTATAATTATATACCGCAAAATAATAGCTCGGTATTGTAATGATTTTGTTGATGGTGCGAGTACAGTATAATTTCCCATATTATATAATTTCATATTACATTATATTTTACTATATTACATTATATCATATTGTATAATTATTATGCTACATTTGTTATATAACATTACATTATATCATATTATATTATATCATAATCATATACGTGTAGGCTAATGTGCAAGTTTATGCGAAGTATAATTATATTTTATATTAACGAACATATTGTCAAATGTAATAGAATAAAAATGATCTCTTTCTCTGGTTTTCGAATCATTGTCTATCTCATAAGAATATCATATTCAGTCTCTAATTCTGTCGACATGTTGAAAACACCCTAGTCTAAAAAAAATACCCAGGATAATATTTGTTTAGACTAGGGTGTTGTCAACATGTCATGTGTGTGGCTATATTATATTTGCTGTTTATCAAAACTGATTATAAATATGATACATCGTCTATGTAAGCCAGTTTACGGTTGCAGTCTGAGCATGAGCCGATAAAGGTCATTTGTACCAAAAGGGTAAAACCCACAGAGATGAATAATGGATATGCGCTCATGAAAGTTATGTAACATTATTCATTTATGCACCAACGGTACATTCTATGATACGCAGGTGGAAGTATTCTTTTCAAGAGGGCAAACATAAGGTATTCATGAAGCACATCTAGGACTTTGGCAGTTATTATTCTAAGATGCTCAAAGTGGAACTTCTCCATGTGTAAAAGATCTGTGGATATTTGGGGTCATTTGTACCATGTGCTATCTGTAAACTCCCTTATTCAGAGCTAGAAGGGCATTGTACAGTCTATGTTGAAGCATATAAGTCCACGCCCTTCTGGCTCCGAAGAGACGATATTATATCTTTGATTTATGAAATCCTGTTCAGTGATTGGTCAATATAGCATCATGTGACCAAACATTATATTACTATCATGTTACCGACAAGGAAAAATGTGATATTAGGTGTTGTATAAACCATAACGTCATCCATGGTACAGTGCACTATACCATGAATGACGTCATATACAAAATTATTATTATTTTTATGAATGTTGGTTTGAAAAATATAAAACAAATATATCATGCACTAATTCAAGCCACTAGTGAAATTGTGGATTCCTCGGCGACAGAAAAAGCTATTCCTTCCACCTCGATCCATTATTTCAACTAGAGCCTCTCGGTGCATGGTTTATTTGTTTACTATACAACTCTGTTTTGTTTATGTCGGACATGGATTTGAATTACCCAGTAGAACACCAGTAGAACACACACAGGATAAAAGCAAATAACTCGAAAAATTTGAATGGCAAATATTGGTAATGTTTATTCATTCAGCACGCGTCATTTAAGCTCCAATTTCCCTTTTAAAAATATTTATATCGTGTTTCTTATAGTAGCACGTTACAGCGATTGCGATAAAGATATATAATAATGAAGGCCCTTCGAAATAGGTCATTACATAATTATACAGATGTAGGTGTTTTTGTTTTCAGCGCCATAATGAAATATATATTACAATAAAATTCAGCACTCCATTGCCAGAATTGCCCAAAAGTAATCGCTTACATCATAATAGTAGATGCATTGAATCGCAATGTAATATTTAAATGCATATTAAAGAAAAATCATTAAAAATAACTACAAAACTAATATCATCGTTTGATATTCTAAATAAATGCGCATACAATGTAAAAATTGTTGTACACTTCTGTTCTGATGTTCGGGAAGACATTTTGCTGTTTTAGGCAGCTTGAAATTGTTCGTATACATTCAAGTTCATATTTGACTTAATACAATCATTAACTTCTGTAAATCGGAAGTGGGAATAAAAGAAAGAGTGATCTTGCATTTCGACTTTTATTTCATTAAAAACATGTTTTAAATTGAATTGTTCATATTTGCTCGACACAATTGTTGACGAATGATGTATTAATACCATGTTAATATCTAATTTCTTAAAAACCACTGTTGTCAACACACATAGGCTATCATTCACTTCATTTTAACCAGAATAACAATCATATTATCCCCTCTCCCATTAACAATAGTACACTTGTGTAAGTCACTTCAAATTCTTCGTTTCACCAGTGAAACGGGGCAATAACCTTTTAAAGAATTTGCAGTGTTTTCGTTGGATTATGTCCTGGCTCAATATGACCTTAAAATAGGAGCTCTCACGCCACTAGCATGGGTAGTTCGCAATCTATGGAGGGCTTGCTTTGAATATATAATTATTGAAGTTAACTGCAAACATTTCATCTTAGAGAAAAAACTAACACAACTATAACAATAAGATTAAAAAGTACAAACGAAATATTCAGAATTAAATCTTTGACAAAAGAAAGCTGTCAAAAATATCTTAAAACTTTTTTTTTTAAATCTCAAAACGGGTTGATCATTTCCTTTCGGAAAAAAAGAAGATAAAAATGTCAATTTAAAAAGCCCATTTAGGCTTTTGCAAGAAACATCAGGTGATTACAATTTGGTGCTTGAAAATGAAAGGCAAACCTAACATAAAATACTGGCAAGCATTCATTATTTAATTTCATTTCTTCAACACAGATGGTGCTTTACGTAGCACCTGTAATTAATACTCGAACCAATTAATACGCCGCCAATCACCTAATCTAAAAAAGCATACACAAATATAGAAAGACGAATAACTTGGTCTCTCTACTCATACGTCATACCATACATCAATGATCATGAACACAACATTAATGAAACTGTTCACAACAAGCACACCCATCAAAATGAATTAAAGTGTCTCTTTTGTTCCTTCATCGTCACCGATATAATTTGTTCAGCATATTTTTGGATGGCAATCAAATCGAAATTACTGTTTGCACTCTTGCTTATTTTCTTTTGATCTTTCAACTTCACTATATGTCACGAAAAATGATATGATACAATTTGATATGTATTCAATCTCTCTTGACATTTTCTCTCTAATACGTAGGAAGATCTTTAAAATTAGTCACATGTTGTACATCAGAATTGCATAATAAATTGTATAAAACTTACATGAAAAATATACAAACTTCAAATGACTCTTTTACATAAATGAATAGAAATATCTAAAATCAAGCAACAAAAAAAAGCTTTAAAAAAATGCGTCAAGTGCGGTACCACTTCATTCTTTAACTTCAAGTCAACTAAATGCTGCATAACCAAATATAGAATAATAGTTTCAAGGTCAATAACTCAAGGTGAAAGATAAATCTTTGCATAACATACACTATTTTCATTTTGGTAATAAAAATGACCATGCTGAACCATTTCCAGTCACACAAAGCTAGAGTAAAAATGCATGACTAATTCGACTTTAATATATATACTCCTCTCAAATATCAAACAATTGCAATCGATTGCCCGCATCAGTTACAAATGCACGTTTTTCAATGTTGACAACGAGAAACACATTTATATTATCTTGTAGTCACTCCATCACTCAGTTCGGCCCATTGTTAGGGTTACTTGTATTATTCATTGCCATGCTGACCATATATTGTTCGAGTTCAGCGCTTGAAATACTATAGTCATCGCATTCCGCCATACTCTGCTCAATTCGAGTTGGAGAATAATCAGGATCGTCTTCAAAATAACCAGAGTTCTGCGCCCCTTCGAGACTGTAGGAACGACTATGCCGGGTGCCTGAGCCCCCCGGCACTGGTCTCTGGGGTGTGCTTGTGGTAACCTGCCCGTTCGGGACGTTTCCATTCTCCCGGTAACTATGGTGTTGGTAATGAATCGCCCGCGATACCGCGCGTGCAGCTGTAGAATCGCCCTGGCGAGGAATTGGCGATGCTCCGTCAGCCGCGGCGAGCGCTCGGGACGCTTGTAGACGTTTCATGCGGGGCGTGACCGCTGCGTATACTGGTGGCGGGGAAATGCTTTCGTCGTGCACCCGCGCGCGTCCGTTCGGTCGCGTTGTTGGTCGGGCGACCATGGGCGTGATGAGGGCGCCATTCTTCATTTCCCAGTTTTCGCGGTCGGAGAGTTTCGGCGTCTTCGAGCGACGCATGCAGAAGAGACCCGTGATCAGGACGCTGATCACGAGAAGGATGACAATCGCCAGGACGATGATGACGATCAACCATGTCTCCATTTGAACGCCACCCGTCACTGGTGCTTGTGTGGCACCAAGAATACCTGTGAAATATAGAAGCAAAGTGATAACTTTCAATAAGCGTCTTTAAATATGCCACTTCGCGGTAATGTAACTGTGAAGTAATTGATTAATAAACTGATTAAATCACTTTGAAACTACATATTTTAATGTGCTACTCTAAATCTAATCAATTGATATTCTTATGTCACAATCGCAAGCGCGTACTTCAGAAGTCGAACTGATTTGAAAAGTATGATCCAATTATCAAGAAGGAAGATATTATGATAAAAATAATAAGTAACGTTTAGAAATTGAAGCAATCGATTTCTCAAACATTTTGGAAAATGGATATACTTAAGAATGTTCTAATTAATAATTGTAAAAAAGAAAAGTGCACATTTCCAATGACATCTACTTCATATATTGATACACAGAATAGCGTTAAAAATAGACATACCATTTACCCATTTCATTAACCATTATAAATCATTTATTTATATTTTCCCCTTCTAGTTCAAATTGATTCATTTTTTTAAACTTACGATTTTCACACTGCTGGCCAGTGTAATTGGCCGAGCAGATACATCTGTATATGGCGACGTAGTTCTCGCATGTACCTCCATTCTGACAGGGGTTGCTTGCACATTCGTCAATCTCTGTTCAGGAAAATTTTAAAAGAAGAAAATCTTGTTAACGTCTGAAAGAAGCTTATTAAATAAGGCGTGAAGGGAACAGTTTTGTGAACATTACTTTGAAATGACATCTGCGACATTTCTTCGAGTTTGATCAAAACCAATCAAATGCAATGATTCTGATAACCGACTGTATGTCTACCACTGGTATTTTTATATTATTTGTTTTATTATTGTCTACAAGCTTTTTCAAATGTAGGCAATGTATTTCTTATTTGTTCTCTACATTTGCCTCGTACATTATCTCGTAATGAGGGCATTTGAGGGTACAGCTCTGGACAAGAGCCACACATAATTCATCTGCTACCAGAATAAAATGAAATTCGTGTTTTCAAATACAAAGATAATAATTATAATCATTTGTTTCATTACTGTCATTTAATTGATTTGTTTAATCAACCTCCTTTTGCAAACGCTATTTTGTAACTTTTCACAGTTTTTCCCATTCACAAAACGAATATTATTTTTATTCACATGATAATTATGGAGAAGAAGGAGGAACAGAGGAAGAAGAAGGAATAGAAGAAGAAGAAGATGAAAAAGAAGTGGAGTGAGAAGGATAAGAAGAAGAAGAAGAAGAAGAAGAAGAAGAAGAAGAAGAAGAAGAAAAAGAAGAAGAAAAAAAAAGAAGAAGAATACAAATAAGAAGAATAAAAGGAAGAAGGAGAGGAGGAAGAAGGAGAAGAACAAGAAGAAGAATACAAATAAAAAGAGGAAGAAGGAGAAGAAAAAGAGGAGGAAGTATGGGAAGAAAAAGACGAAGAAGAAGAAGAAAATGGAGGAGAATCAGAAGAAGAAGAAGAAGAAGAAGAAGAAGAAGAAGAAGAAAGAGGAGAAGCAGAATAATAACAACAAAAATAAAAGAAAGAAGAGCTCTCACCAGTCTGGCACATCACACCTGTGTATCCAACAGCACAAAGACACTCAGGATCCCCAAACTCCCCCGTGTTACATAAACCTCCATGATAACATCCACTCAGTGTGCAGTCAGCTATACATCAACAAAAATAATTGAGCAAATTTGCAGAGAGAAGGGGGAAAAAACGAGAATGAATGTGAATGCAACGACTTCAACAACAAAAATCAACGCAAGGGCAAATTACATACCCGAATTTATAGCGTGTAGAACCATACCCGAAACCCCCACCCCCTCACATAAAAAGTTTGCATTTGTGTCATGAGTAAAAGCAGAAAAGAGAGAGCGTCATTAAGGTAATATCACTCCAATAAAACATTTTAGCTACGCCAAAATACAAGGATTTATCCCAATTGCTTTTAACAGCACGACAACAAACGAAAATAAACATGGGGTGAATGTTTTTTAACCCAAAGAGAGATAAACAATTTATATCCGAAAACAAAAATCACTACAATGAAATAACACAATGCTGAAGAGTTAAAGTCCTTTTCATAGCATTTTACAAGTGCTTAAATTAAAACATGACATGGAAAAGTATACAAAACTATAAAACAGTGTGCAATATATACGCCCTAGAAAACAATGTAAAATATGCGCTTCTGCAAATTAAAAAACTGCATGAAACAGCGGCTTAAAATATGCCCTTAGTGTTATATTCAAACAAAAATGGATAATTGCTTACCATATTCACAATTTTCTCCGACAAATCCTTCTGGACAATCGCATCTGTACGTGTCGGCATTAACCACAGTACATGTGCCTCCATTAACGCAAGGATCCGCATAACATGAATCTACAACATTGAAATTAAAAGGATTTAGTAGGCCTATTTTGAGTGAAGAAACATAAAGTATTATTCACTAAATAACAGGATTGATACATCAAGCCTTTTTTTAAATGAAAAAAAGGAGTTGTTTGTTTTACCTGACTGCTAAGAAAGTATGTGCATGTTTGTAAGTAAGGAACCAGTGGACCAACAGCTTTAAGTCATCCCCGAGGGACTTGGTATTACGAGGATTAATGCCTTACCAAAGATCACTGGCGCATCCATTTGGTTTCAAACCAGGTTAAGAGACCACTGATATACAACTAAGCAATCGCGCCTCAACGTACATGGAGATACAGCTAGGGCCTATCCAAAATGCAGTCTACAGTGTTTTAGGTCCTACCATTTGTTACGCATACGATCAACAAGGGTTTGTGCCTGGCTTGTCAACTAATTCGTAACTCCATCTACTGGACATTGGCTTTTGTTGATCATAGAAACAACTTAAAAGAATCTCCACAGGAAGTGGAAAATGTGCATACATTGTGAGCAGATGAGCCTGAATCCGATGACCGGGGTAATAATATATCTTTAAAGCGCTTAGGCACATCGTTGTATCGAAGTATCGACGCTATATAAAAGCGGAATATTATTATTATTATTATGTATATGTATATAAATTTTGACTCATCTCCACAGTGTACTTCTTTGATTATGTGGTAGGGAAGGGTCAGGCACAATGGGACATATTGTATTCACACACTTCAAAGTCAAATTTCAACAAAACCGACTTTCATCGAATTGCAGGATAAATGTGCCAAAAGAATATTTTATCAGCGTACTAAGAATCAATATAATGATGCATGCCAGTTGTGTCAAGATGGACCCTGTACTCTTTAAAATAAAAAAGCTGCATATTTAATAAGTTTTTGTATTCATAATATAATTTCCCATATTGCAACAACGCGTGGAAGCATGTGGTGTTTTATTGCGCCCTCTATTGGCAATGCAAAACAATAGCGTTAAAACATTACTTTTTACGCTATAGCGCAAAGACGACAATATAATTATTATTGCCTACTGACGTCTCCATGTCAGGATTCTATCTTTCTTTTGATGAATCCTTCAACGCTTGCAGGGATTTTCATGGCAATTAAGTTCATTGCCGTTGCTCACATATTCATACAAATAACATTTAAAGTTGACGAGAGAAACAAATACGAAGATCAAAAACAGTGCAGGCTCTGTGATTTCAATTACAATTTCAAGAGTAAAACAAAATTCGTGACTAAAAGTGATGTGAAAATAAAATATTCACAGGAGTGCCTCATCAACATACAATAGTCCCTCGGAGAGGACCTGAAGCCGTCGGCCCTCTGGTTGCTTACTAAAAAGCATTTATGCTTTCTTAGCAGTCAGGTAAAATAACCACCACTACACACATACAAACACACTGTCATAAGTACAAACATATTGGTCCGTTTCAACAACTTCTTGTGCACCACTGGTGTTTACCGTAAATCTCTAAACAAAGGGCAGAAATCAAACTTGATTCTTGCAAACATCAAACCAGGGACACTATAATTATGTCTTACCTCGTGAGGTTTGTCTGGCTCTCATAGTCCGACATTCGCAAATTTCTTATAAGAAAAATTGACATTTTTGAAAAGAAATTTTGTTTCTTCGTTTTGTCCACAATCAACATCAAATGCTATCATCATGGTAAATATGAATCAAATAGGCGACTGCTCTGCTTCAGCCGCCTTAGATCTCTGAATGTTTTTTTTCCTTTCAAGATGGTTTTCCTTGGGTAAAAATAATTGATTCACCCTAACTCTGCTTTTCATAAAAACAGGAGATTTTCTCCTACCCAGTTTTGATAATCTCTTCATTTGTACTAACATAATTAAATTAAGAAACTGTTGAAAGTAAAAGCGGTGTGCACTTAAACCGGATTTAAATTTGATGCCCTTCTGGCAATCTGCAGAAACATTATTTGGTCCACAAGTGTAGAATTTTAGTATATTTGTTTATAACAAACATATTTCCGAAATACTAACTCGAAAGCTTTCTTTCAGATCTTCAAAAAATTAAAATTAAATATTCAATCTATAGATATCTGATGAAATTAGGTTTACAGTTCATGTACTTAATTCATGGGGAAAACACTAACCTAGATTATTCATCGCTGTAAACACCAAGGAAAATCCAGACGCCTCGTCTTCGGCATCACTGACGAAAACCAGCGTCACTGCGTTGCTCGATGACACAAACGTGGTGTTGGAAAGGCTTGCTTCCGGTCCGGTCAGGTGAAGGAGCAGTGTAGCGCCCTCTGGGGCCGCCCGCCTCCTTCTCACTGTCTGCCCGTTGGTGTCGTAGATGTCCAGGTAGTCGTTGGGAGCTACCAGATCGAAGGAGGAAATGACGCCCTGGATGAGCTCACCTTCGCTGGCGGTGACGGTCCAGGTGACTTGGAGGTTTGATGGATAGGAAGCGGGATAGTTGGGCGACTTCACGACTTGAGGATTGTCCGACGCTACGTTCATGTCTGTACCCCATGGCGTGTCTGGTAATCAGATAGTATGATGATTTAATTTTAGTATCAACTAGCCATTGACAACAACCATATAACATGTGTATTGGAATATATGAGGAATTTTTACGGCAAAAGCAAAACATACTGTCGATGGGATGCATATCTGATAGAAAGTGCACCCTAATAGATACAATAGATACAAAACAATAAAAACGAAATACTGTGTATCTGGAGTCAAGTATATGCCAGCTTTGCAGATATAGGTTGAAATATGATGACATGCGTCCAATACTTAATGAGAATGTTACTATGTTCAGTCGATGCATTAAACTTGCAATAAGCTGCAACACACTGTATGATACCATCGTCTTGTCT
This sequence comes from Strongylocentrotus droebachiensis, assembly GCA_035222895.1. Lineage (NCBI taxonomy): Eukaryota > Metazoa > Echinodermata > Echinoidea > Camarodonta > Strongylocentrotidae > Strongylocentrotus > Strongylocentrotus droebachiensis. The sequence continues at coordinate 16,156 of JAVYIG010002317.1, forward strand.
ATCTAACATTGAATGTATCACTTTAGTGTGAACAAATAAATTTAAGAGTTCGTTTGAGATATTACTTTAGTTTACGAGAAGGCTTACCTAATTGGCAGTTGGCACCATGATATTCGATGGGACAGATACAGTAGTACGCTGATCCAACTTCGTTACATGTTCCTCCATTGAGGCAGGGAGCAGCGGCAACACAGTCGTACAGATCTGGGTAATATAAGATTTCAACAGTTGTCGTCAATATATTTGTTTTAATGCACAAACATATAATTTATGCTTTTTCTCTGATATCAGGTCTGACATTGATGAAAAAAGAGAATATATAATGTTTTGCATATAACAGGAAAAAGACGAAACTTGGCAAAAGAATGCAAGGCACGAATCCTCCAAAAAAGCTAAACAGATCATTGGAAATGAGAATCAAATCTAAATTACTTATATGAATTATTACAGTCAAGAAGGAGAATGCGCTCATGGCAATGTCAGACAGGCCGATATTTGGGTTCATATGTTCCATAATCTGTGAGTGAGGAGCATGTGGGCTCAGGTTTCGGCTTGGCGTGGTTTTCCTTCCTTCCTTCACACTGATGTTCTATCCTTTTCATAATTTTCAATGTGTAATACTAGAATATAAGAATATTTCTATGTTGTCTATCTTTTATTTTGATGGTTCTTCTATGATTATAAACACAACGATATAGTTGTTCATATGTATATATATATATATTTTTTGTTTACATTGTGTGACCAAAACAAAGGTCCATGTATTCTTGTGAATTTGGATGAATAAAAAGAATTGAATTGAAATGAAAAGGTTAATGGTACATGATTGTTTACCGCCTGGAAAAACCTCAAAACGAAACTATATTGCGCTGTGATCCCCACATTGTCCTGAAAGAATTGTTCAACTATTTTGCTGTACTTACTGCAGGTATCTCCCTTCCATCCAGTAGCACAAGTACACTGGGCTCCGTTTACACCAACAGAACAGGACCCGCCATTCAAGCATGGGTTTGGTTCACACTCACCTGTTTGTCAGAAAAAAAGAAAATTGAACGATTCATGTTATCATATGCACATGGAGCCTAAATTTAAATACATTTCGCTTTTGAATATTTAACAAATTCATAACTACCGGGATGCATGTAGCCTGGGCACTGTTTTTACAAAGAGTTGCATTTGATCCAAACTACTAGCAAGTCCTCTAATCAATCACAAGTTTGCAGTCTCCTATCTCTTATGTACATAGTCGTGATTTGATATCAAATCGCAAATAAGTTGCGATTAATATCTACTCTTTGCAAGACAGGGCCCAGGTATACAGTAATTATGTAAGAATTCATTTATTATAATGATGATAATGAATGCAAAATAAAATTGTGCAGCTGTTATATAAATATTCCATGCTTTACTTCTAATAAACTCCCTCACTGTTTGAGTATGATAGACACACAACCAGAGGTGTTAAGAATACTTCTGCTAGTTAATAAGATTTTATAAACTCTACCACTAAATTACTGAAAACACTTGGACACCATAATGTCCAATGCCTTATAGCAAGCAAGCATATTTTATGATGGAATTATCTTAAAATGTGTTCCTTAAAGCCCCACTCGTAGCTACTTGCTCCCTCTATATAGAAAACAATGCCTAATTGGTGGCCATTGGTCCCCCATGATCTTCTTTTTCGTATGTTATTTGAGAGCTGAGTTAATGAGATAGCCACCTGTCAGTGACTACCCTGGTGGTCTAATCCCTCCTAGCCAAACTAGTACAGACAGCCATTAATCATTTAAGAGTAGATGTTAGAAGCAGATCTTACTTAGTTCACAGTTAGGTCCACTATATCCGGCAGGACACTGGCATGTGTAGGCATCGCCGAGTCCTGGTGTACACTGCCCGTTGTTCAGGCAGAGGTTTGGCGTGCATGGGTTCATATCGTCTATAATGGATGCACATTGAGTAGAGAGAAAGACGAACAGTGCAAAAAAAAAGGAGATTGTATTAAGATAAAGCTGTTACATTATACATATTAGAGCATGACATATAGCATTTTACGAAACTTATGAACAGTTTTGTTCAGTTTCAGCCACATAATAATGTTCAATTTCTTTGATCTATTCCATTTGATATCCCATTCATGACAAGATTTTTCAAAAACGATGATCTAGTCAGTGTTTCTTTTTTCTTCATATTGGCTACTCATAATCTTTTACCTTTAACTAAACAAAACCCAGAGCAAATCCTGAAGTAATTCCAAATAAAATGGATCTTTGAAATCAATACAGTTGTGCATTTCAAGTAACAGTGCTAACATGTCAGTGAGAACCACGGCACAAAACGCCCCTGCACTGCCCAACAAACAATTTATGACTAAAAAAAAGTCCCTTACCAAAATCACAATTGACCCCAATATAACCTTCAGGGCATTCACAGCTGTAGGAGGTCACACTGAGAATCGTGCAAGGTGATCCATTTCGACACGGATCCGGGTCACAAGGGTCAATGTCTGTGTAGCATTAAAACAAAAGCAATTACTGCAAACGAACTCATGTGATAGATGGTCAACAATCAACTTTGCATTCGTAAGAAGAGGGTTGAGTGCACGTAAAGTTAAAACATTCTTTTGCTGAGTTTTTTGTATTTATCTTTCTTTTTATTCCTTTGTGGAAAAACATTTTAGGAATTTCACAAGGTTCAATATCTGAGTAGCATATAGAACAAAAGCAATAACTGCAAACGAACTCATGTGATACACGGTGAACAATAAAGTTTGCACTCATAAGAGGAGGGTTGAGTGCACATAAAGTTAAAACGTTCTTATTGGTGAGTTTTTATTTATCTTTCTTTTAATTCCCATGTGGAAAAATGTTGTAGGAATTTCAGACGTAAAGGATTGTTCCTGAAATGTTTAAAGTTTAAATCAATGAACAAATTTGGATGCACCATGTTTGTGAAGCCTCATCAGGTTTAATCATGAACGCGCAAGTAATAAAGTAAATGGATAGCATGACAAACAGTAATCGAATATTCCATTCAAGAGATAAGGAGTGTGACTGCATGAATATAGGAGGCAGTTTATGTATATGTGCTGCCATAAACATGTACTTCCATAAACAAATGCTAAGAAATCAAACAAAAATGAAAGACAAAGTTTTTTTCACCACACTAAACGCAAACCCTCAGTTTCTCTTTGACACACAGGAGATTTAATAGTTCGAAGAAAAGTGTGAATAGCGTCCTTAATTGGGAAGGCTCGTGCAGAAATCCATCTAATGGACATATTTATCCCACAGATTTAGCTTACAAAGTCAACATTTTACGTACCTTGCTCACACCGTGTACCTGTATACCCATCTATGCACTGGCATGTATACTCTAAAGCAGAATTTACCAAACATGCTGCACCATTAAGACAGGGGTTACTGGCACATGGTAATCCTACAAAACGAAAAGAATGAAATATGGTGTATGAAAGGTATAGTGTAATTAGTGAAATTCCATGGTAAAAATAAATAAGTACAGACAGTTTGGTAGTGTCCAAAAAACGGACGTGAACTATTGTAGCATAGAGGGCATTTATGAATATTATATACATATAAATACCATATAAAATGTGCGGGTGTGCCCTTATTCTGGAAAAAATAGTGCAATGGGTTTTTAACAAGGTGGTGACTCTACTAAATTCTGAAGGGACCTCGATCATCCTATTCGACGGATGGTAGGTTTTCGACTGTAATATTACCTGCGTTTATGAAACAGGGGAGAAGCACATGGAGACACAATGAACCCTTCATAATGAATCATTAATCCACTTGGCCTGGACTCAAACCTATTATTTTTTTGTTTGACAGGCAGACAGACACTCTACTAACTGAGCAAATTTGCCTTTAGGTAATACTTTACTAAAGATCTTTATGATTTCCATGTTTTCACCAAATCAAAATATGTAATTTTCAAGTTGAACAAACAGTGCATATGCAACAAGCTTTATTTTATTTCTTTAAAGATGGAGGCACGTCCAACTTATCTAAATAATAGTATCTTGTTTTTCATCGTGCCATTCTTTGTCAAACGTATGTATCCATAATTTTGAACATTTGCTTATACTGCTTAATGCTTTGAGAAAAATTGAATAAAGACTTTATTTGGAAATAAATATATATATAAATTTGACTACATAACAAGCATTTGCTTCCTATCCTCCAATCTTACCTATCTCGCAGTTGAACCCGAGGTAACCCGATGGGCAGGTGCATTCGTACGCGCCCCCTGCCAGCACGCGGCAGGTCCCTCCATTTCGGCAGGGATCAGAGATCACACATGGGTTGATCACTGGGAAGAAAACAAGAGTTGAAGGGAATAATGGATAAAGTCAGCGACCTATGGGGGATGGGGCGGATTAACCCTCCCCATCTTCCGAATCAGCTTTACTCTATATAGGTTTCTGTCCCTAGCCAAGCGTATTTATCTAGTAATGATGTTTACGTTTGTTTGTATTGTATTCCTTCCTTCTCTGCTGTTGTTTTGCTAACAAGATGTTTTTTGAGGCCTTCCCCTCCCTTGTATAGTAATTGTGGAAATAATCCTGGGTAGATGCTTATCGTACTGGATACAAAACCAAAACCTGCAACAAACCTTTATCCATCGGCAAAACATTAATCTACATCTGTAACTCTAGAGTCGGGTAACGTAAATCGTAGCTAAATAGAGACATAATTTCCCGAATACATATTAAGGAGCTAAAATGGCCTATGATATATGCATGTATCATTACAGTTATCGTTAAATACTACTGTTTATGGCAATCGATGGTTTAAACGAGATTCGTAATTTCGAGCCTACCAACAGAACAACCGTTTTATTAATTGTGTATTTGTTCATACAAATTTGATAAATTACATACATTGCAAGCAATTAGTTCCAGCGAAGCCCGCTGCACATACACAACGGAAGGTATTGGCTTGGTTAATGCAGGTAGCTGCATTGTAGCATGGGGAGGACCAACATGGATTATCTGGACGAAAAAAAAAAGATTAGAAAATTCAAATTCAAATGACATTCACCACAAAAGGACTTATGATTATGAGGTACGATAATTGCTCTTGTTTTCTCTGATTCATCTTCGTTTTGATTTTGTTTGTTTAGTTTCTATTTGGAGTGGAAATTACTATATATCTCATTTAAGGTGTGTATATTGTGTATGTTAACATTAATGGAATCAATCCGCAGTTTAAACTGAGGTTTATCATTAAATCATATAAATAAGAGTATACAATATGAAACAGAAAGTATAACAAAAGTCTTTTACGAATGAATATGTCATGAATAATATCAATGTATATCGAGGGTAGCATCCGCATTCATGATGAGTATTCTATCGGCTTCATTTCCCTTCAAGGAAAGATTTATTCAATTTTGTTGAACAAAAATAAAAGGATAAATTAAACAAATACATATGTTGACACCCCCCCCCCCCGCCCCTAAAAAAGAGAACAAACAAACAAACATAGTGATATTGTCTCCATTTGATTCGGACAAACCGATATATGGATTCCTGATCCAGAATTAAAGTGTACTCTTTAAAGGAGAAAAGGAGTTCAAAGCTTTGACATGGCAATGACAAAATATAGCCGCCATGTTTGCAACTTGCATATAAATATTCAACTTACATGTTTCACAGTTGTTTCCAGTGTGATCACTTGGGCAATCACAACTGTACTGATCGCCGACTGTTAAACATACACCACCATTCTGACATGGGGAGGACCAACATGGTGCAGCTGGAAATTTGAAGAAAAAAAAAACATAATTCATGATGAAACAGGTTTTTTGTTTTAAGTCATGTTGTATTATCGAATTGTATGGTTGACTTCCAAATCTAAATCTACTAATATCAACATAAACGTGTAGAGGGACAATTCACATCATCCCCGGTAGCTCTGCAGCGAACAAATTAAAACGATGACAGGGTTTCAATTACTTGAGCAAGCTAAGCTTTATGAAGCTCACAGAAGGGATATCCTTAGCATTGATTAAATACATAATGTAAATCTAAACGAGAGCTCTAAATGGTCAGAGATAAGAGAAATTAATGGAAATACGCTTTTATATCAAGGTTTGTACGAAAACATGGGGGAAGTGGAAATTCTGCTGTTGCTTTTATCTTATTTAGAGGGAAAATTCAGTATTCCACTATTTCAGTATTTGTGCAATATCTTTTTCAAGAATTCTGTTAAATCTGACATTTGAATATTGATTAGCACCATTAAACCCCTGCAATATTACAGAACAACTACAGTCAACCTGTCTATAGCGACCGCCCAAGGGAAACGCAAAGAGTGGTCTTTGTAGACAGGTTCCTTTAGTACATGTTTCAATGTGAAACCATTTTCAAGGAAAACAAAAAATGTGGTCCTTGTAGACAGGTGGTCTTTGTAAACAGGTGGTCACTAAAGCAGGTTTGACTGTATACATGCTGGCCATTGACTCTCATGCAATAATCTAAAGAATGAAGATAATTACCTTGAGAGCAGGTACTTCCGGTCCAGCCGTTTGGACAAGTACACTGGAAGGTGCCACCATTGTTGAAGCAAGCGCCACCATTGACACAGGGCGACGAGCCACAAGGGTTATCTGTCATTAACAAAAAAAATATATATATATTACAGTGATTCAACGCCATTATTGTCACAGAAAAAACCTCAAACTTCATGACGAGTTGGGCAATACTGGAAGCGGTCGGTATCACGTATAAAAGAAATTTTTAAACAGCAGTTCTTTTGGATAGATAAAGTTTTGGTTATCCTTGATCAAAATTGTTAATCCATGACTATGAAATTACCTATTTGTTTCATTATTTTCAACTCCCTCCCTTTCTAATAGTATTGGGATAGCTATTATATTGCAAGACATTCTAGGGTCTTAACTCTGGTAATGGCGTCTACCTTTCTAAAGCACTCTTCATTTGTGAAATTATGAAGTCCGTTTATCTTCAAAACACATATCATAATGAAGGAAATTGTAAAACAAATCAACAGCATCAGCGGAAAGGGTATCTCTTTTCCATCGATTTCGCCACAATGATAAGTAAACACTGTAATGTTAAAAATCGTTACAGGACCAAGGTATGATAAGTGACTGAATCTTTCGGCTGTATATACTTACATGTAGAGCATGTCGGTCCCATCCACACAGGTGGACAGCTACACACATAGTTAAAGCCGCTTACAAGACATGTAGCTCCATTTTGACATGGTGATGTGAAGCAAGGATTGGCTATACAGAAAGAGAACATGAACAGGTGAATAAAAAAACAAGTAAAAATTATGATCGGATGATTGTATTGGTACTGAAAAGAGTAACAAGTTTAAATGTTAAATGTAAAAGAGGTGATATATTTGGCATAAAAGAATATTTATAATTAAACGCTATAATTGGCTTTCCATACATGTATCTTCGAGACAAAAAGTCTCAATGAGTAAACTTCTATTTAGATTCATTAACAGAAAACGTAAGGGAGAGACAGGCTTGCCATATTTAAAAAAAAAAAAAAAAAATCCAATCTTTTTGTAAAGACCTAATCATAATAATGGGATTATCACTTCCATGACTTTATTTTGATGGGTTTGCAACAAAACAGTGGAAACCATTTAAAATTGATAGGGAAATTCTGCTTTTTCCTCAAATGGAACACTTAGGGAAAATCCTCAAAAAAAACATAATGCTGGACAAATTCAATGAGCATATACCTCCCCCTTCACTTTAATATTAATAGGTAGTAAACAGTCAAACATGTCTATTGAGGCCACTCAGAGGAAGCAGAGATAGTAGCGACTGAAGACAGGTGGCCTTTCTAGACAAGTTCTACAACACACATTTCTTTCTCGATAGAGACAACATCCATGACCGCTATAGACAGGTTGGACTGTATTTGAAAGTGTAACCCACACTACTTACCAATTTCGCAAGTTGATCCAATGAAGGCATCAGTACACTCGCATGTATAGCCAGATCCAGACGAGGAACATGGTGCTCCATTCTTACACGGGTTGGTCGCACAAGCAGTAACTGTAAGGGTAACATTCAAAGAGCACTCGTAATTCATTGCCTTGTCAGTTTTTTTTTCTCTCAAAGCCGTGCGCATTATGACTTGGTGCGATGATTAATGTAGATATATCTTTCATTTCCTAATGAGACACATACCCGATATATCCACATTAATGTTATAGAAAACAATTTGCCATTTATCAAATGTTTCTGCAATCTCTAGAACCCCCCCCCCCCCCCCTAAAAAAAAAAAAAAAAAAAAAAAAGAAAAAAAAAGAAAGAAAGAAAGAAGAAGAAGAAGCAATACCGTCTGTTTGTTGGTAATACTGATAGCTATCCATGATCTAGCTTTAGCTCTGCTCTGGAAATATTGACCATGGCGCAATAACATTCCTACATGTATATCAATCACTTGTTCACTAAATCTAAGAATGCCTCAGTTCAAAGAGTGGCAAGTAAAAAGATATTGTCAGATATTAAGAAGAAGCAAAGAAGGCGTGCATGCCTTCCCGTTTTGGGCCAAATTCCATGAAGGCATGCATTTATGTACTTTTGTATGCATTCCTCTCCAATAAGTATTGGGCCAGGTCCCGTAAGCAAAAACTATACATTCGTATATGATATATCGTGCGACCACTCTCGTTTATTTTGAAATCATAGATACCGAACCTAGATTAACTAAATTTAGGCCCAGGACTAAAAATTAAGAGCCTTTCACTTACCTTGTTCACAGTTTACTCCTACATATCCATCTTGACAGGCACACGTGTAGTCTGTCACTTGGTTTATACAGGGTGCTCCGTTGAGACAAGGATTCGGTGAACATGCATCATTTGCTGGTTAAAAAAAGGGCATGAGAATGAATTTAACAGGATTGATCTATAGTACATCCGGGTCAATACGCAATGACGAGTAGGATATACTAGAATCATAAAAACATATAATTAACAACTAAACTTATTCATGCCCTTACTAAGTTTCGTAATTTGTAAGTATGTGAAATATTGATAAGTCCTGATTTATGTTCTGTGAGAATGTGACAGATTTTCTGTTGACATTTTTTTTTTCCTGAGTATCGAAAAACCCAAAACATATACAATTTACAAGGGGTACGAATAACTTAGTTGTTGATATATTGTAATTAGACGATTGGGAGAGAAAGACAATGATTGAAACAAAGAAACTTTAGCATTTCGTCCAGCAATCGTCATGTAAGAGAATACAAGTAGAGAGGCAGAACTACACATGAAATATCAGCTAAAAAAAACATCGTTGATTATTGATGGCTCATAGTTTTGCATAAATTGAAAGTAGTCTCAAACCCTAATAATCACACCGACGAGACCGACGCAAGACCAACAACAGACCGATTAAACCCAGGTCGAAAATCCCATAGAGACCAATAGAGACCATTAGAAAAATTCTATTGGTCTCTAATGGTTTCTGTTGGAGTCTATTGGTTTCTGTTGGACCCATAGAATTGAATCCAATAGAGACCATTCAAACCATCAGAAACCAATAGAAACCAATAGCACCCATAGAAACCAATAGAAATAGAAACCAATAGGACCAATAGAAACCAATAGGACCAATAGAAACCAATAAGACCAATAGAAACCAATATGACCAATAGGACCAATAGAAACCAATAGGACCAATATAAACCAATAAGACCAATAGAAACCAATAGAACCAATAGGACCGATAGGACCAATAGAAACCAATAGGTCCAATAGAAACCATTATAAACCAACAGTTAAATCTATCTCATGCATATTCATGATTACTTTATACGTGTTCACAGAAAATTACATTTATCATAATTTGTTAAGCAACTTATGACAATGTACATCAATTTTGTGATTTTTATTTTCTTTCGGCAACTAATGACCAATAGATTATTTGTTTAATCATGTTACAATTTCATTCACGTTTTAGCAATAGATATATTGATTATAATGATTACTATAAAATACTAACCAAGAAACAATTCATGTATGTTTATTATATAGAATAGTACAAGCCTTCAGTTGAAATAAAGGATATTCTTAAACTCACTTCAAGTGATCTATGTGATGGAGTTAATGCAATTGAGATTAGAATATACTTGTTTCTGTTGGTCCAATAGATATTTTCTAATGGTTTCTGTTGGTCCAATAGATATTTTCTAATGGTTTCTGTTAGTGTTGGTCCAATAGATATTTTCTAATGGTTTCTGTGGGTCCATCATTTCACTTTCCCTATTGAAACCATTAGACACCAATAGCTCTAATGGTTTCTGATGGTCCAATAGGATCGGATCCTAATGGAATTTCGACCTGGGAACAATTACATTTCTTTGAATGGCTAAAAGTGTGTCGGCTTAGCTAGAGTCGGTCTGGGGAGTGTTTCATAAAGACTAAGATCGACTAAGTTTGACTTAGCTATGACAGGTTGTTCATGCCACTGTTTGCTCTCACCATTTACTGGCATTGGTCTTTCAAGGGACGTACAAATCGTGCTCACAAATCTACAGAATTTACATTTTTTGATAATTCATTATTGAAGGAAAAACTATTATCTAAAGATCATAATGGCGAGAGAAAACAGTGGCATGAACGGCCTGCCATCGTTAAGTCCAACTTAAAGTCGATCTTAGTCTGTGTGAAACACTCTCTTGTAGTCGGTTTGGGGTGTGACTGAGGTATTACTGGCCAGGAGTAAACTACATATGTTGGAAAGCTTAACAATCTGTACTGTCCGAGTATTTACAGAAGAAGGGTTGTAGGTAGTATCGAAAAGATGGGCCACTTAAAATCAATCAAAATCAAAATCATGTTGATTTAAAATCATCCAAAGATACAATTCGATGAGATTTTCTTACCGATTTGACACTCTAGTCCGCTGTATCCATTTGGGCAGTTACAGAAATAACCCACTTGAAGTGATAAACACTCTCCCCGGACACATGGATTACTGAGACATGCTCCTGGCGCTAAAAAAAACATGTAACAATAATAATAAATCTTGGCCCTGTTTCATAAAACTTTTTTAAAAACAATCACAAGTATCACATTTCTATAAATTATCTCACGGCCAATCAGGTGCAATGATTTTAGTAGCTTATAACATTCATTGTAATTTGTTATTGATGTCAAGTTATTTGAAACGGGGCCCATGATTTATATAGCGCTTAATACAAAACATCGTCTCTCAGCGCTTTACATATATAATTTCCCCGGTCATCGGATTCAGTCACGCATACGGTGTGCACCATTTCCACTCCCTGGGGAGTATTCCTACCATATGGTCACCATGAG
>JAVYIG010002317.1:32500-256845 GCA_035222895.1 Strongylocentrotus droebachiensis
GGTAAGTGATTGCAATCACTTAAGTAATAGTCTGATTTTCAGACCCTTGTACCGAATGGTCGTACGTTTTGTGCTGCACAAACATTTAATCAGTTTAATTTTGGCCATTACAATTTACAAGTAGTGGGTTGTAGACAAATGCTCATGTACCTGTTACCGCTTATTGTATGTAATTTATTACCAAAGATATCAGTCAGTCACTCAATAGTGTCTGACAGGGAAGTCTAGAAAGTAAACGGGTTTACTTTCATAATTTGAATACTAGGATACTGCTAACGTTTAAATTTCACAGATAGGACAAACATGACATATTCATAATTCCTGCAAATTAGTTCTACAGAATTTGATGTTGGCTGCAAAAGGGATATAATATCTTTAATACCGAAAATGATTGCCTACGATAAGATACCTGTTTCACAGCGGGTGCCTGAGAACCCTTCCATACAGTCACAGGTATAGGCATAGGTGGATTGACTATCCAAGCAGACTCCCTGGTTCTGGCATGGTGTGCTCTCACAAGGATTCAGACCTGTTGCGAAAATGGCATCGTTTAACCATGTAAAAATCTGAGATGCATGGCCCTACGTGTTATCAGTGTCTGTGATATGGTGTAATATTGAAGCCCTAAAAAAAATGCGCTTCAAAATGATCATGAAGTGCCTCAGAAAAGTAAAAATCTTTGAGTGACCGGTTTCACCATACTCATTTTCTCCAATAGACTGTAGTGTTATAGCAACCGTTGGGGAAAAAGGTTTTTGACATTTCGATTTCCAATCATAAATATCTTGATAATCAGACAGGCGATCCGCTTGTAAAAGTCATGGGATTCCTGACTGACCTAATAAATATGATTGCAGCATGGGCTAAATCCAGGATTTTGTTTAGAGTCTGAGGCAAAGATACCCAATCCCTTTAATCCTATGGATACTACCTTGATTTAAGAATAAAACAGACACAAGCAAAGACTTTTAGACATCAGGACCACTTTAAGAAAATGATGAAGGCATAACAAATTTATTTTGTAAGAGAGCATGGGTCTTAATATATTTTCATTTGCTCAAGTGGTCTTTTTGAGGTGGAGTGTTATTGTAGTTATTGTAGCTCAATTAATTTGGAATTCACTCATCATGCATAGTACGTATTTATTGCTTTTACACGAACACGATATATTTCATGATGACGTCTCATCTTCATTTGTTTAACACCAGTACTCACGTGTTTCGCAGTTAGTGCCTGCATATCCCAAGGCACATTGGCAGGCGTAGCTGTAGTTGTTCGGTGAACGGTAACAGGTTCCACCGGACTGACACGGGATGCTATCACACGGATCAAGCTCTAATAATTTTCAAAATAAATAATAAGTTCTTTGAAAGTTAATCCCCAAGACAGGCGTTTGGAACATCACACAAATATGCTCCTGTGCTAGAGTTATCATTTAAAAATATCACCCTTTGTCATAACTAAAGACAACTATTAAGAAAGGAAATGAGATATGAGAATTGTTGAGCGCCAGGAGTGCCATGGCTGACAGACATTAACGCAATAAAATAACCCACTATCATTATTATTATTATGAGACTGCAGAACAGACTGGGGTCTCTGAATGGTTCATTATGGGAACATGTTAATACATATACATATAATTTACTTGCTCCTGTGCTGAAGTTATCATTTGAATAACCATCTCTTGTTTATGAATGCTAAAGATAATTGTTAATAAAGGAATTATGAGATACGACACGAGGGGAAAATGGTTCCCTGAATGCGAACGTGCTGATTAAAATATTCTAATTTATCACAAATCGAATTAGGTAATCAGATAATTGTAGTTGGTGCTATGAATTTCCACCATGTAAGAGCTGTTTGAAGAACGTTTTAATTATATATTTTGGAAAAAAATAAGGGAAAGGAAATGGGTTATCAAACTGTTGCAGGATTTTCGAGATGCTTTATTCAATTGTTATGCTATCCCTAAATCAAAGTATTGTCAGTTGTCTTTTTCTGAGTTGGTGAGATTAAATACTTTTGATTCATGATTATTTGTGCCCCAAAATGCTTGATGATAATCGGAAAAGTATGATGGATATATGCCTGGCGGTGTTTCACAAAGACCAAGATCGACTTTAAGTTGGACTTAACTATGGTAGGCTGTTCATGCACTGTTTGCTCTCACCATTATGATCTTTAGATAATATTTTTTCCTTCAATAATGAATTATACACAAATGTAAATTTTTTAGATTTGTACGTCCCTTGAGAGACCAATGCCAGTTAATGGTAAGAGCTAACAGTGGCATGAACGGCCTGCCATAGTTAAGTCCAACTTAAAGTTGATCTTAGTCTTTGTGAAACACCCCCCCCCCCCTCCCTAATCATGTATTCAATCGCCTTTTAGATTATATGCATACCTATGTCACAATGAAGACCTCCGTATCCCTCAGGACAACTGCAGGCATACCCGAATACTGCGGTAAGGCTTACACAGGTAGCACCATTCTGGCAGTAATCTGCATCACAGGGGTCTAGTCCTGTTATATTGAGAAAGAGGAAGAAAAGGAAGAAAGAAAGGAAGAGAGAAAGAAAGTAAAGAAAGAAAGAAAGAAAGAAGGAAAACAAAAATAAAGCATATAGAAAGGAAGATGAAAGAAAGAGACAAAGAAGACAAGAAAAGATAATGAAAGAAAGAAAGGAAGACAGAACGAACAAAGAAAAGGAAGAAAGAAGAAGAAAGGAAGGCAGAAGGAATGAAAGAAAGGAAGGGGTAAACGGAGTCAACATAAGATTTTTTATTTGATTATTCCATTTAACACTGTCAAAATATTTGGTATAAAATGCTCAACATGAGAAGGGTAAACCACAGGTCCGACCCAATATTTGTTTTTTTCTTTTCTCGAAAAAAGGGCAAGTGCCCCGGCATATGCCCCCTGTAGATACTGTAGATACACACAGAAACAAAAACACACACACTTATATGGCAATGTACTTACTTATTTGGCAAATGTTTCCATCGTATCCTGTAGGACAGTTGCACTGATAAGTGTAGGATGTACCACTTCCAATACAGACTCCTCCGTTCTCACAGGGATTAACAAAGCAAGGGTCGAGTACTACCAAAAGAAAAAGAAAAAGAAGCAAACAGTTAAAAGAAGAAACACGTATAGATTGAGAGAGAGAGAGAGAGAGAGAGAGAGAGGGGGGGGGGTGTTGGTAGAAAGGGAGAGAGAGACAGAGAGAGGTGGTTTCGGGGAATAATGAAGGTGTGCCACTTCTGGTTTAATTGGGTGGGTCATTGTACTCACAGAATTCGCAGCGATCTCCGATGTACCCAGTCGGGCAGGTACAGGTATAGTCGTATTCTCCAGTTACCTTGTTACAAGCCCCTCCGTTCAAACATGGTATACTGCTACAAGGATTAGCACCTGCACAGAAAGAGAAAGTTATGGGGTAGATCGTGAGAAATAAAATGAAACTCTGTGGAATAAAATTTACATAGATGAGGCAGTGTTTGATGATGAGACAAAGATTAGAGTGACAAAATAATCGAAGTTTTCTTAACCTATAATTACGATTCAATTTAGCCTTCTTCTAAACTTATACATTTGAACGTTAACAAAAAAATCACACACAAATTTTAACTTGGGCTTATGTAGGAAAAAGCCTGTATCATTCATAACGTTCCTTCTCTATTTCATTAACCACATCCCTTTTAATGCGGTTGATTTAATATTTTCAAAGAACACTACCAGGATAGGATAGTGAAAGATGGAGTCGGAGAGAGAGAGAGAGATATAATGATAGAAAAATAGGCAATAAAACTCTTTCAGCATTTCACAGTATGAGAGTGAAACATGTAGTATGTGGATAAAACCATGAAGGGCATTTTGAACGTAGACAAACGGCTCAATTAATTTGCAAAACACAAATCATTTTCCTGCTTTCTCTTTTGTCTACTTACCAATATTGCAAGTATCACCGCTGAATCCAGGCTGGCAAGTACACGTGAAGTAGGCTGCAAAATTGGTACATGCCCCACCATTGTTACACGGTGAGCTCATGCATGGGTTAGAAACTGCGAGGGGAAATGAGATAAATGACAAAAAATTGGAATCTGGCTCGTCATATGAAGCCAAAGAGAATACCATCAGCTGAACGCAAGAAAGAAGAAAATACTACCAATGACAATGCATCGATTTCTAACCTTCTAGCGGCTGGCGGACAATATTATAAATTGCACCTTCAATGTCGTGAGAGTGTGATGTGGCTGATACAAATTGAAATTTTGTCGTGAAAGAAATGATCTAGAAAATATTCTATTTTAATTAGCCATCCCTTATTTTGTGCATTCGAGTAAAGTTTAATATACGTACGTAAACAAATCTCGAAGATGATAATTAATGACTAGGAATTGATTACTGATCGTTTTATTTACTGTCGACAAATTCATGTAAACTTAAAACGTGGGGCTTTAATTGATCTAATTATTTACCAGTCAGACAGCGGTCGCCTTCTAAACCTGGACCACACTGGCAGATGTACCTATCATGGGTGCCCAGATTGTTACACGTTCCTCCATTGTAGCAGGGGTTGCTATCACAAGGGTCGAACGCTGAAAGTAAGACGGATACATGATGAAAAATATGCAAGGGAAAAGTTTACAAATATGGTTTAATCTGGGATTGAAGTTCCTCCCTGAGAATATTGAGCCAAATTCACCTCTTGACATGATTACAGATCTAGTGTATACCCAGTTATGAAGCAATTAAAACATAATTCGTAGTTGGTGAATTGACATGAATACACTTTATTGATTTAATCAATAATGGAGTTGCATAACTCATGATAAGTAATGACTTTTAATCTGCTATGACCTATCCTCGGTACATCGCATATTCCCACCAAAGCAAGAACTGTGTAGTTATTGATCACTTTGAACTAACTGGTTATCATTTGATCAATAAGGCACAATAAATTTACAAATGAATCAGGATTTTTCCTTCTCCAGTTTAATCCTATGCTTAATATAAATAAAAAGAAGCATTTATACTGAACATCCATGATTTAAAATAATGAGCATCTGGAAATGAAGATACTCTCACTAGGTAACAAACTATCATCACTTACTGTAGGTTTCACAGTTACTGCCTTCATAATCGGCGGGGCAATTACATGTGTGAGAATAGACGTCATCATTGCTGATGTTGATGATGCATGTACCTCCCGACTGGCATGGGACATTGTAACACGGATCCACTGTGAAAATGAAATGGTAAAGAATAGTAGAATCAGGGTGAGGCTGGAGTTTGGGAAATCGTGCTGTTTCCCAAGAAAAGTGATGAAGGGGTATCTAGTATTATTTCGTATGCAGTGGTGATTCGAAATCAACTCCAGCGGCAACTACTCCGGGCTTTATTTTGTCAAACGCATACCAAGGTTTAGACAAACCTTGGTCTGAAACGCGTCAAAACGCGTCATATGACGCACATAAACCTAGGTTTCTCCACAAACCTCCTTTGTGAATTCGGGCCACATAGTTCGGGTCAGGGTTGCACTCGGGTGTTAGGTTAGGATTTGCTTTAGGGATATGGTCAGGATTAGATCAGTCACATTCATACTTGTATATAAAGAAGTGAAACACGTAAGCCGGGAGTATTGGTCCAATTTGTACTTTATTTCGCTGCTCATTATTTAGGTATAAAGAGGTTTTAGGAGAATACGGATCATGGAGTTAGAGGCACAACTCAAAGTGCTCTAGAGTCTAGACAGTCGTCTTCACAAAGGAAGGGAGAGGTTCCACAATACATCCAAAGGTAAAGTCTACGTACGTCCCTTTCGATAAAAAAAAAATATGTGGTGAATATTTAGAGTAGTTTTGTAATCACCTATTTTTTTCTTCAAATAAAGTTTTTATTCAAATGTTTTCAAAGCATAAAAGGGTATAAGCAAATGTACACAATGATGGATGCATACGTTTGACAAAGAATGGTACAATGAAAAACGAGATTCTAGTATTTGAATAAGTTGGACGTGCTTCCACCTATCAATAGGTCTATTGCGAATAGATTGTTTGTTCATCTTCATAATGATATTTTAATTTCTTTTGAAAATAAATTTTAATTTGATAATTACCGATGTTACAGGTGGGTCCAAGAAGTCCGGTGGTGCAGTCGCACTGAAAGTTGGGTTGCCCAAGCTGATCAAAGACGGTGTTACAAGCTGCTCCATTGAAGCAAGGGGTAGTCCAGCATGGACTCACTGCAGATGAATAAAAGAAGTACAAGTACAGCTTGTGAGCGTCAAGTAACGCCCGGCTGGAATGCTCCCCAGGGAGTGGAGATTGTGCACACAGTGTGTGCGGGCAAGCACTGAATCCAATGACCGGGGTAATAGTATATTTGTAAAGCGATTAGAGACATTTGTATTAAGCGCTATATAAAAATTAAATATTATTATTATTATTTAAGTACCTTTTAGACTTACATTCTCGTAGAAGTATAGAAGAAGTAGTAAGTAGAAGTAATAGTAATAGTAGTTTATAGAAGCAGTAGTAGGAGTAGGAGTAGTAGTCGTATGAGTAGAAGTGGTATAAGTAGTTGTAGTAGTAGAAATAGTAGAAGTAGGAGTAGTTAGAGTAGGAGCAGTAGTTAGTGGTAGAAACAGCAATATCATATAGCATTATGATTGTTTAGAACTCTTTGAACATGGAACAAGTTAACATATGACGTCAAAATATGTTAATAACAAAAATCCAAAATACATGAACAAAAATTATTGCCATCAATATTAACAACCATGGCAACATCACACAACGTTCAATGAATCAAGGTTTCATTTCATGGCAAGTTTTATGCAGCTGATGGGACCCAGAAATATTATATTGCTCACACTCGGAATTGTTTATTATGGAATTCTATTTAGGTTTTCATGTAGGACACCATAGAGTTATACAAATGAGCAGAAAAAAAGAAGTAGACTTACGATTTTCACAGTTGACTCCATAGTAAGATTCCGAACACGTACACACGAAGAAAGATACATAATTTGTGCAATCACCTCCATTTACACAAGGGAAACTATCGCATGCATCAAACACATCTGTAAAATAAAATGAAAAATTAGAGTGTAAGAACGGATCAGGAATTCATCCACTGGAATATATCAAGGATATATATTACAAGGATACATACTTGGATAATGACGTGACGAAAAGTTCAAAAATGGCAACAACGGTTTGAATCCCAGCCGCGGTACTTATGCTGTTTGGCTAGACATGTTTCTCTCCACCCAAGCATTAAATCAGAAAAGAATTGCCTTGATGCTCTTAGCGCCTTGGGGGAGCTTCAGCTGTGGTAAAACTAGGGCATGAGTAGTACTATTTAGGGTTGCATTTCGTTTTCGGAAGGTTCTCCATACCGAAGGATCTCAATTCAGAAAGTTAATAATGTTCGTTCTTCCGAAGGTTCACAGAAATGACAAAGAACCCTCGAATTTATGAACCTTCCGAAAAACCAATTTTCAAAAAACGAGTACCTCCCCCTTTTAGGCGCCTCCAGCATTTTCCCCAGTGATCGATAATTGCATAATGTAATCGCAACTATTATTTTTATTATCATTATTATTATTATCATTATTATTATTATTATTATTATTATTGTAATTATTATTATCATTTCACCTCTATATAATGTAGAATGTGGTACTTACAAGGCGTCTCACAGTGATACCCGGTCCAACCTGAAGCACATACACACTGATATGCTGTGTTCTGACCGACTAACATGCAAGTTCCATCATACAGGCAAGGAGAACTCAGACAGGGATCGTAGAATCCTGTTCAAAATTATGAAAAGGAACAGTGCAAAAACAAACTTAAATCCTATCTGCACTAGTTTGGCCAGAAGAGATAAGAACTCCCTACATGGTCTATGGCAGGTGGTTATCTCATCAAATCAGCTCTCAATTATCATAAGAAAAAGGGGTCCAACGGTCACCGCTAAGACATTGTTTACTTCACAGAGGGCGCAAGCAGCTATTAGTATTATAGTGGGACCGTACTGCTACATATTTGTGTAAGTCCCATATACAATTTTCTTATCAGTTTGATGATTACAGAACCTTTGCAGTACACATGAATACTTATAATTATGCTACATGATCAATTTTTCTGATTGATTCCACGCCGTTTCTTTTACAATGCAATCGCATGACCAGAACTCAACTTTATATTTAAGCGTCATGATATCAGTAGCTTATTTTAATTATAATATCTTTTTCAGTGATAACAACTAGGTACAGTAGCATGTCTCACCTATCGAACAGTCATCTCCGGTAAAGCCAGGCCTGCAGTCACATATAAACTCTGCTTCGTTAGTTACACATGTACCTTCATTCTGACAAGGGTTACTATTGCATGGCACAGCTGCGGGAATAAAAGATCCAAATGGATTTAAAATGATTGCCAAGAAAGAGATTTTCTCAAAGCGACATCAGCAAATAATATAACACAATTCCTCTGGTTACAAAGGGCAGTGAAATGTCATCTCTTGGTCAGCATTTGAGGTATTTTATAATGGAATTTCATCAGGCACTGACAATAACAGGTTAATCGCGTTAATGGTAATACAGCAGGGAAGTACATTCTCAAAATTCATTATAAATGGATGATGCATTAAATTATTGCTTATTTATCCTTTAATTGGACTACAAAGGATAAATAAATGGTCCTCTTGTCTGGCTGTCCCTCTCTCCTTCTCTCACTCTCTCTTTCTCCTTCTCTCACTCTTCCTCCCTTTCTCTCCCTCTCTTTTCCAAGGGCTGGATCACAAACCAGAACCATTATACTTTCTTTCCCCATTCCTTTATGTCCCGAGCCTTCTTCTTTATTATGTTACATGTTTTGTATCAACTATCAAGTTGGACACTATCCCATATAAAAGGAAAAATTACGTTTTTTCTTCTTCAAATAACGGGACTCCAGGTTAGAGTAAATGGTCATTATTTATATCCTTATCTTTTACACATCGCGAAAGACCTGGACCCTCTCAGACCTTCAAATGTCGCCAACAAAATGGTGGACCTTTAGCAAAGTGCATGAACCAACTTACGTATATCACAGTTATCACCGATCCAAGGCCACACGCAGCTACAGTTATATCCGCTATTTCCCAGCATACATGATCCACCGTTAATACACGGTTGAGAATAACAGAAATTCTCTGTGGGTATAAAGTGGGGGTGGAGAGGATTAGTATACCACAGTATGGATGAAGTGGAAATACATATCCATATCTCATAAGTAAAGAATAGTTTTTTATTTGATTTGAACATCAATACACATTATGGCGTTTGTGACGTATGAAGTTACTGTCAGGTTTGAAAAATTGTGCATCAAACACTTCAAATTTATCGTTGGATTTTTACACACAGAATAACTATGACAAATTAACGATAAAAATCAATCCATCCTAAAATAGTAACTGATGGTGCTGCTGTATCACTCCATTTTGAGTTATGATTTAAATCAATGTATAAACCAATGATAGAAATAATCAAAACCCTTTTCACCTTTTCACCTCATTGAGGATATCCTTAACCATATTACTTGACAATAATATAATAAAATAAAAATATAATGCCTCATGACAATTATATTGATGATGAGGAAATTTGTAATGTTCATATAAGAAAATATGGGAATTGATGTCTAACCTATTTCACAGCGGTCGCCCAAAAATCCAGTCTGACAAACGCACATGAACGTGTCACTTCCGAGCTGACAGGTCGCCTCATTGAGACAGGGATTGTTCAAGCAGTAGTTGACTGTAATGAAACGGCAAACGAATATCAATCGTGGAATAGTAAACAAATATACCATGCACTGGGAGGCTCTAGTTGAAACTATAGAACGAGGCGGCAGAAATAACACTATATTTGTTGCCGAGGAATCCATAATTTCACAAGTGGCTTGAAATAGTGCATGATATATTTGTTTTATGTTATTCAAACAAACCTGTATAAGAATAATAATAATTTCTGTCATCGAGGAATCCATAATTCGCATATTTATGGTATGGTGCACTATTCCATGGATGACGTCACGGTATAGCACATTTTTCTTATCGGTAATATTATAGCAATGTTATGTTTGGTCATGTGATGCTATGTTGATCAATCACTGAACAGGATTTCACTAATCAAAAATACAATAAATAATATCATAATGACTTGTGCGGAATACTTTGGAATGAATAGCAACAATATATTATCTAAAAGTATAATTAAAGGTTATAACATGGATACAAACATAAACAGTTTATCAATTTACATGTAAACATCTAAGTTATCATACATTGTGTATAACATGTTCCCTCTCTCGCTCCCCCTCCCTCTCTCTCTCTATTCCTCTCCTCTCTCTCGTTTCCCCTCTCTTCTTCTTCTCTCTCTCTCTCTCTATATATATATATATCTATTTCTTTCATCTCTCTTCTTCTATTCCACGCTTTTATTCTCCATTCTCTCCATCTCGTTTCATGTTTTTCTTTTCTTTCGCTCCTTTTTAGGGCTTTTATTCCCATGTACTCTCTTTCTCTCTCTCTCCCTCTCTCTGTTTTGATGTTCATGTTATACACTCAACAAATTCGGAATAGTATGACGATAGTTAGCCACAAATTGTCATGTAACATGCTGGCGGATTCGATGGCTAATTCCATTAGTTTTGGTTGCAGGAGGCCGCCATTTATATTTATATGTGCTCCGTTTAATCCAATTTTCAAATGCGCTATTTTCTTTGGCACATCGAAGCGGCATTTTTCCACTGCAAGATCCTAAATGTAAACAAGGATTTGCCAGGCCTACTTATTGCTGTTCTCGGATAACATAGAAGTCAATCAGGCTCTCCCGGTTAAAGAATGCTTATTTCTGCCAATAGCCCACTTTATCGGAAGTCGAAGTCCGGCTTTCCTTCTCCATTCTATTCTGTATTTTTTTTAAATTCTCATATATTGCAGAGTGGACACAGGGGCTTTGTTATTTTATATAGGATGCCACGATAGCAACACCTCCCGCCACCAAGGAGCGAAAACATACGTGAAGGGAACGACACCAACGCCATTTTGAAATAAGATTGGTCACGTATAGCAGGAGTATAGACAGTGGCGGATCCAGGGGCATAGGGGGCACACCCCCCAGAAAAGGTGGACAAATGAGGATAACAGATAGAAGCATGGAACAATGAACTCTTTTGTTAGTCAACAGATATTCGGACTTTTAATTCTGGATCCGACACTGGTAGAAGTGTAGTGCAATGTGATATAGATTTAAGAAAATCCCAATGAAAAAAAAACACTGAAGCCCCAAAAAGATACAATTTCCACTGCAAATTCAATGACCCCAGCGTCAAATCTCGTACAGACACACTCGGGAATAGAAACCCGTAGAAATTTGTCATGTTTCTCGGTCTCTCTATATTTTTTTTTCTGCAGGAAAATGACTTGAGTAGCAGAATTGTTACAAATATTAGAGAACTGTTTTCTGCTCAGTGGAGTAGAAAGAAATGAGCTAGCTCTTCTTCTGTAATTTCAGTAAACGATTAGCTAAAAAATAACAGTTTACTACTTATACAAAATTTCACTGTACTAGGCGCAAAAGTGTTTTAGATGGAATTAGAAAGAGTCAGGTAAGCAGATTATCAATCATTCTTTATACATTACCTCTCTAGTATATAATAAGTGTATGTTATTAAAAAATCATTAGTAACCATCAAAATTCATATCTATGTTCAAGATAAATATCAATCAATGTTTTTTTTTTTTTTTTTTTTTAATAGTTTTTTTTTAATAGTTCTTTTTAATGTCCAAGCACAAACAGCTCTAGAGAAGAACCGAACATACCAAATTCACAATGTGTTCCGATGTAGCCCTGCAGACAACCACACAGATACCCGTTTTCTCCGAGTGTGCAGGTGGCATTGTTCTGGCATGGCTCGCTCAAGCAGTGGTCCACTGAAATCACAAATAAAAACAAATTATGAAAGTACAATGAATGGTAAATCATTTAAATTTAATGAAATTGAAAAGGGATCAATAACCAAGATATGTTTTTCTCCTTAGATTATGAGATTGCATTCCAAATGTTACTTCCGAAAGGATATACCAAGTTTATACAGCGAACATCTATACTAAGTTCGATAGGCTCATATCCTCTGAATTCATCTACTAAAAGGAACTTCATGGACAAATTTGCAATTATCAAAATATATAAACACTATTGCAAGATTTCAAAAAATTGTTTGTTAGATCTATATGTAAATCAGAGATAATTATAATAAGATTTATCCACACAATCTGTGTTAATTTGGCAATTTGCCCTTATTTTGTAAATCGCTTCTTTTACATGTTATTCCAAATGATTTTGGTATTAGCGGTTATCTTTTGTCTCGTTTGATTTGCTTATGTCTATCCTAAGAATTTGTATGAAAAGTGTAGTTTATTCATACATGGTTTTAAAAATTAAAACACATGAAAACTTATAAAGTAGGATTACGGTTGCACCATGTGAGAGAGGGGGAGGATTGGGCAGTCTTGAAAAGGACTGTCGGTAATCTTTCTTTCTTGAGAGTGTGTGTAGTCCTCAAAAGAAATGTTGGTAATCTTGCTTGAGCTCATAGTTTTAAAGAGAGCTATAGCGCCGGTTGGAGAGGTCGAGAGGATGGGTAGTAGGTGGCTCGACGTTTCGAACAGGTTGACTATCGGTCGTCAGAAGACGACTACACACACTCTCAAAAAAAGAAAGATTACCGACAATCCTTTTCAGGACTCCCCAATCCTCCCCCTCTCTCACATGGTGCAACCGCAATCCTACTATATCTAAATCACCATGCAAGCCGATACTTATGAGCAGCATATGAAAACTTACCAAGACCACACTGCTGGCCGGTGAAACCTATGGTACAATTACATTCGTAGCCCGTTGGCGTGAGTTGACAGGAAGCGTTGTTGACACAAGGCATATCAAAGCAGAAGTCCTCTGTAAATCAAAGAAGAAGGCAAAAATACATAAAATAAGTATAGTGGTATTTGATAATGTGATGGAATTTATACAGGCTGTACTAAATTGCATTCCACTTTAATGCAAAATGAACAACCTGATGTAGTACTCCTCAAATACCCATATCTGACCCATATAAATTTCTAATCTCTCCTATCCAAGTTAAAAAATCTATTCAATCATATACCAACCGATTTATTAATGAGAATACATTTGTTAATTAAAAATATGCTCAACCTTACGAAAAATCAACTCTGAATATTACGACAACTAAGACTATATAGTGCCTGTATTGTTACAAGAATGAATTAACGCTACATGTATATAATTTTTGTTTTACTTCGCCATTGTTTCAATAATAAGTAATCAATGCGTTATGTAGTCATGAACATTACAATTAACATCACCATACCCCCCCCCCCCTTCCCCGTCCTCTTCCTCCCCACTGGTCATTCAGTAGTGTGAGTGTGTAACTGGGTTTTACAGACGTGTATCAATCAGAGATGTTTATTTACGTCTGGAAACCGACCTTTAACGTCACCATCCGAAAGACGTGACTCAGTTTCGACCCTGCGCGTCCTCGGCTGAATCAGTTTGTAACTTTCATTGTTAACTGTATTACAGGCGCACGCCACAACGCCCAACGCCGTACGACCAACGTCCAGTACTCACCTATTTCACAATACTCTCCCAGGAAGACTGGAGGACATTCACATTGGTACCCGTTAGCTTCAAGTAGGCAGGTCCCTCCATTTAGACAGGGGTCACTGTAGCAATAGTTATCTAGAGCAGAAAATAGTATGTGAGCAGTGAGAAATCCGTGCAAATAGCATGGACAAAAAATGCGAATAAAGTAAATGTAAGGGGCAGATAGTGATATAAGCCTGATTAAGTATTCACAAATTATATATCTATATTGATTGATTGATTGATTTTATTTCATTTCATATAACAATTGTTTGCACAATAAAAATCATAGTTTGCAAAATAAGATCAAAATTATGAAATGAACCAGGAACCTACAGGAAAGCATAGCTTGTTTGTGTAGGTTTCCAAGAATAAATATAATATGAAAATTATTTTTGTAAATCATTTTAAAGTGTCTTAATAATCACAGTAAAATGCATATAATATAATAACATATTTTCATAAACCATTTTAAAGTATCTAAATAATCAAAATATACAAAAAGAAAAGAATGACAAAACGGGACACAAAGGACAGGAAACTGACATAATAAGATAAGACAAGACATGACAAAGCAATTCATAACAGGACAAGGTAAACAAGACATTTATTTATTTATTTATTCAGTTTTATTTAAAAACCAGGGTAGTCTTTTCAGTGCCAAAGGCCTGCTTTACAAAAGAGCCCTGTGCATACAAAGATTTACAAAATATAGAATACATTGTAGAAAACAAAGACATTATATAAACATCATACCATAAGAGATTGAAAAAAAAAATGAACATAAGGCCTGAAATATTAAACATTTAAGATATTATTGATACAATACAAAATACATATACAAATACACATGCCATAAAGAACAGACTTAAAATCAAACGGGTAAAAGGTAAAAAATAAAACTACTACAGACTACACAACACAACTACAAACAAACAAACAAAACTAACTGTTATAAGTCATGATATAACATTAGGTACCAGTGCATGCATTGAAGTGAAGGAGGGAGTGATTTAATTTGGTTTTTGAACATTTGGAGTGAAGTTGCCATGCGAATATGAATCGGTAGATTTTCAATAATCATGTACAAGACAAAAAAAAGACATGACAGGACAAAACAAGACAAAAACAAAGCTGCACACAACAGAAGTTAG
Source organism: Strongylocentrotus droebachiensis (assembly GCA_035222895.1). NCBI lineage: Eukaryota > Metazoa > Echinodermata > Echinoidea > Camarodonta > Strongylocentrotidae > Strongylocentrotus > Strongylocentrotus droebachiensis. The sequence goes on from JAVYIG010002317.1 coordinate 47,382, forward strand.
AAGAAGAGAGAGAGAGAGAGAGAGGGAGAGAGGGGTAAAGAGGATGCAGGTGACTAAGGATGCATGGCTGCTATTCAATTCACACTCAGTTTTAATTTAGTAGGTTTCAAAGTAAGCCGGCTTTCAGATGCAGTCATAATTATTTGATCTTATACTCCCTCTGTAGGAATTAATATCTCATAAATTCTCCAGTTTGATAGATCTATTGCTCGCAAGTGTCTTCCATTCTATTTATACATACAGTTTTGTAGAATGAAATCATATCAATAAAGGAATTAAGCAATAATACACATGACTAGAGTTTCATCACTTTCCTTGATGTTTCACTGTTATTTCTCACCCTGTCCACAGTTTCGGCCAACAAATTCGTCCGTGCAGATACACTCGTAGTTGATAATGTCTTGGAGGTTACACGTAGCGTTGTTCAGACATGGCTCGCTGTAGCAATAATCAACTGAAGAAAAGAAATAAATTCAACACATTTAATGTTAAAAGAGTAAATCAGTTGCTCATATACTGCTTCAATTGTCACATTTTCTGTAAATCTATGTGTGATGTGGTGTAGATAGGATTCAGTTTTAAAGGTGAAATTAGTTTAGGAACAACCGTAATGCATTCATTCCAGTCACGTCTTCTTCATCGAAATGATGAAAATGAGCTGCTGAAGGATATGACGTATGTAATCATGCAATACGTGGTTCAAATCATTGCAATAGACTAGACCGTTGTGATGATAATATGAAAACTAACTACTGCAAAATCAGTAAATGTATAATTAATGGACCAGTCTGATGTATCATACTACTGTTTCCATAGAGAACATTTTTTTTTCAGACTCCCTCATTATATTTGTGGTGATTTAGAGAAAAGACAATTAGCAGAGATAAAGTTTAAAGGGATTGGGTATCCTTGTCTCAATTTCGAAAAAAATCCTGGATTTAGCTCATGCTGCAATCACAATTAGGTCAGTCAGGAATCCTATGACGTTTACAAGCCAATCGCCCGTCTGATTATCAAGATATTTATGATTGGAATACGAAATTTCATAACACTACAGTTTATTGGGGGAAATGAGTATAGTAAGACTGGTCACTCAAAGATTTTTACTTTTTTGTGGCACTTCATGATCATTTCGAAGCGCAATTTGTTTAGGGCTTCGATATTACACCATATCACAGACGCTGATAACACGTAGGGCCATATGCATCTCTGATTTGGCATTGTTAAACAATACCTTAAATAAATGAAACTTACAGTTTTCACAATGAACTCCAAAGTAGTCTGGGGGACATGTGCAGTTATATCCACCACCATTCGATGCGAGGTCACAGGTAGCGCCATTTTGGCATGGATCACTGAAGCAAAAGTCCTCTGTAAACGGTAATATTAAAGTCATGGGCAAGAGGTGGGTTAGAAACAACGAGCGGGTTCTTTCTACCAAACGCAATAAGATCGTTGTATTACTTGATAAATGAAGACATGTGCAAATGATGTAACAATATTTGTTTTACCGATATGCCACAACATGTACTTTGTTCAAATCTTTTGTTTTGTTCTTGCTCAAGATGATTGAATCAAAATTTTCTTTTGGAAAAAAATAAAGCAATGGATAAAGATGACGATGTTTCTTAATGACACAATCCTTGTTCTTATTACATATGAAATAAGTTCAGTTTGTTTGATCGTTTTCTTGTTTGTTTACCCATATGTCACAACATGTACTTCGTTCAAATCTATTGTTTCGTTCTTGCTCAAGAATGATTAAATAAAACATTTCTTTGGAGAAAAAAAGAAAAGAATAGTTTATATGAAGATTATGATAGACTTTTCTCTCCATCTCCCTTCTCTTCTTCTCTTTCTCCCTCTCTCTAAGAATAACGTTGAACCTCACCTATTTCGCAGAAATCTCCAATGAAGCTAGGTACACAATCGCAAGTTAATCCATTTCCACTTAAATCCAGCACACATGTTGCTCCATTTCGACAGGGATCACTTAAACAATAGTCAACTGAATGAAGAACATGAACAAACATGAATACATTAGGTGTGGGACTGAACATAGCTATGTAGAACAATAGACCTGACGGGCGTTTCACAAAACTTGCCATCAGTGACAAATGACAGTTTTTTTTTTAGCCACTGAAATCCTTGCTTCTGATTGGTTATCAGCAGATTTGTCATTGATTTTTTGTCATTTGTCATTGAAAAAAGGCCTTGTGAAACGGGCCCCTGTTTACTAACGTTTCAAATTTGTATAAATCATTTTTAAACAACAGTCTTTCTTGACAACACGAACACTTACCCGAGGCTTGCCCGACAAAGCACCAAATAATGTATGCAGATAGGATTCAAGGTATTGATTTGAAGTTCGTTCATTAATAAAAGGTTAAGGGAATAACTCGTCACTAGGTTGCCAGGAAAGATACACCCATATATTTGAATATCATTGTAAACCGGTCTAATGATCACAAATTGGTCAAAATACATGTATAATTGTGCACTCAAATAACCATGTTCTATATAGTTTGATATAAAGTTACATAAATAACCCCAAAAGTTTTCTTTGAAGTAAGTAATTATTCCCAAATTGTGGAGAATTTACGAATTAAATTGTAACGGTAGGAGAACGGCAAAGATAATGTCCTTCCACCATAGTCAATATGTGATTCAATATGAATGGCTCATAATGCATTTTAACCGATATTCAATCTGCAAAACAAACACGAGTCGTTATAGTTTGTATTGATTTATTGCTCATGTCCTGAATATACTTACAAAGTTCGCAGTGTGTTCCTACGTATTGCACAGTGCACTGACATTCGTATCCACCTCCATTATTTAGCAATGTGCAAGTAGCACCATTCAGACAAGGATCGCTGAAGCAGAAATCCTCTGAAATTCAAGAAGAATTTGAAAGAAAACATAGTTACCTCATTGGTTTGTAAATTGTGAATATTGTGATTATCCTTTTTGAAAGTTTTTCTCGATATCGTACAACCAGGTAGTAAACGTCAATTAAAGTTGGAATAACTCTAATAAAACTGTTAATGATACTGGGCTTAATGAAAATGATACTGATAGTGGTAATAGTAACACGAATGTGAATTATCTTTATATCACTAACAGAGATTACTCTAATGGCAGTACTAATATTATTTTTACTACTGCTACTACCACTACTGCTACTACTAATACTAATACTAATACTAATACTAATACTACTAATAATACTAATACGGTTACGTGTACTACTATTACTACTACCAATAATAGCATCAACACAAACAACAACAACAATAACAACAGTCCATGTCGTGATACAGAACGTTATGCAGAACTACTTTTACATACCTATTTCACAGTTGTCACCTATATATGGATTGGGGCAGTCGCATTGATATCCAGATCCCAGAAGCAGTGAACAGCCTCCTCCATTCTGACACGGTGTTGTGAAGCACTCATCAACTACAAGATGTAAACGATGGAGAACGTAATACTGATTTGAGAAAAGGCTGTATGAAGAATGCTATAATCCTTTTCTTTCTATGAAAGATTATTTCCATCATTATTGAACAAAAGCATGTATTCGAGGCTCATTTTTAACAGCATTGTCATTAGTACAGTGTATTTGTTTTGTTACATAATGCACACACACAGTCCGACTCATTTTAATCCACCATGGGAGGGGGGGGGGGGGGGAGCTGTTTCACAAAGATCCTAAGTCGAGCTACAGTAACTCTACGTGTGACTGAAACATTATGGAGTGCCATTTGTAGCCTTTAAATAAAATATATTCAAAGCAAAAATTAAAGTATTTTAGACTATTTATAAATTCCACATCAAAAACATGAAATCTCCTTGATAATAGAAAATATGAATGATTTGAATCAACATTTTATGCCTTTTAAAATAACCTTTACAAAATAATTTCAAAGATGCTAGCGGCTTTCCATAATTTTTAAGCCCAACTTAGGGATAAGGTCGACTTAGGATCTTTGTGAAACACACCCAGGAGTGTTGCAAAGGAAATACAAAAAGGCAGATGCAAAAATGCTATAGAAGGGGAGGGGGAGGTTAAGATTGTTTGAAAACACATACAGTATTATAGGATCATTTGGACGAACATTCTAGACAGCGCCCATTCATTTTGTCTAAAGGTGGGCGACTGACAGATTCCCTTCCCCCACGATGACAGATTCGGGGGTAAGCATTTTTTTTTTAATACAAGTTCTCTATATATACGTTTTGATTAGAAACACAATGGAAATTTATCGTAAAGAAAAAGTGGTCTTTCTAGACTGGTGATTTTTTTTATAGGCCTACATCTGTTTTTCCTTACAAGTGGTTGTGAAAGCAAGTTTAACAGTATACTAGAAGCACAAGTGGTTACCTCTGTCACAGTCGTACTCTGTGAATCCTGGTACACAAGTACAGGTGTAATTTGTAGTTCCGTTTATGACGTCATTCTCAAGCGTGGTACACGTGGCTCCATTGAAGCACGGTCCGGCGTTACAGGCATCGACTGAGAGAAAAAGGAGGGAGGGGGTTGAAAATCAAGAATCATAGATCACCAATTATAATTATGCTCTTTATCTTTACATAACTATTTAAGCATATTTTCATGAACTCAACATGAAACTTATGGTCTCAAAGGAGGATATTTAACATTTAAAGCTATGCTGATCATGCATAACATTATTTAGATTAATATGACAAGTTCTAGTTATTACAACTCACGCAAGACACACACTATCACAAAAATAGAATACCTATCTAAACATCCACAAAAAAGAAAAGCCTTGTAAAATGTTTAAGGAGCGAGACAATACAACCCCAAAACCCTGCATTTTATACTTCAAAACGTAGGCTTTGCTAACCTAAGTGCTAGTTGGGAACGGATTATCTAAGAATAAAAACGTCTCTTACTATTTTCACAGTGTGTGCCTAGATACCCATCGGGACAGGTGCATGTATAACCGTCTTGAAGCAGGTTACAAGTTGCGCCATTTTGACACGGATCGCTGTAACAATAGTCATCTGAAAAATGGGGAAAATATATAATTGTCATCTCTTGTAAAGATTAGTACAACCATTTTCATTGGAACAGCAACAAATGATATTCATAATTCAAGTAAAAGACATTCTTAACATAAAGTGGTTTTGTTAAGCAAGAAAGTGGGTTTGCCTATTCTAGATATTAAAATCCATATACACGTATATCTGTCGAAATCTGCCAATGAAATAAATAAAAGAAAATACGCCTTATTCCCGTAACAAAAGGAACTAAATGTATTCATCATAAAAAATAGCACAAATCTCAATATACGGTGTTAAATCATTTGGACAAAAATTATGATCCATGGATAAAAACTGATCACTAATAGTAATCAGCATGAATTAATAACAGGAACAAGAGATAATCGTTTTCTAAAGGAATTAAGACCATTCGATATATCAATTTTTCTGTTCCATTGGAGGATATTGTACTTTAACAAAAATTGTTGGTCGGCAAAATGCTTACCAATGCCGCAAAAAGTTCCAGTAAATTCCGCTGGGCAATTACAGGTGTAACCAGTACCACCCTGGTCCAGATTACAGGAAGCTCCATTCAGACATGGGTCGCTGAAGCAAAAGTCCTCTACAAGATCAGAAGAAGGAGATATTTGGTATGAATTTCAATTAAAGTGCTAGTCTTCCAATATACAAATTATATCATCTGATGTATCTTCACACAAGAAATCGCAATGAATTGAAGATCGAAGCTTTGAAAATTAGCGACTTTATTCCCCAAGTTCAGGAAGAGAAAGAAACGTCGTTTATTGAGAGACAGGAGGGCGTTAACTAGAAGCATTAATGTCATTCCGACTCAAAGTAGAAAGATTTCAGTTTCAAACCGTCATTTAAAGGCAGTCAAGAGCCAAAGCATTTGCACATCACAAAGAATAGAGCGAAAGAAAGAAATAAGAAGCCCGAAACGTCATCCCGCACGCGTTATTTTTTTCGGCGGCACAGATTGGGGTTAGGTGCGTGTTGAGCCTATGGGAAAGTTTAGGGTTAGGGTTAGGGTTAAATCAAGACCCCTTTAAAAAAAAGCCCCAATCTGTGCCGCAGAAGAAAATAACGCCGCTCTGTTGCAAACGCGACATATCAGCAATGCAAATCACGTCACCAACATTTTGCTGACGAGAAAGTATCCTAGTGCGTGTTAAAAAAATAGTCCCTGTTCATATTAGACATAAGGAACGATGATTGCTTTTTATTCAAAAACCAATATGTAGCCGCTGGTCCCTTCTATCAGATATAAATGCATAGACATGGTACTTCACAGAGAAGTGCATGACGTAGATGGTGGGACGGAACGTGATTCCAATAAAAAAAAATATTAACAAAAACATGCAACGAAATAGCAAGTGTACCCAATTTGCATAAAATCAAAAGGCGACTCAGCAAAATACGTACATGTACATCGATGGCTTTACCGTCCGTAATATTATCCAAAACTCATACGCAAAACGAGAAGTGGATTGCATTAGCATTGCACACACAAGCACAAGAAAATCACCGTGAAGAGACAAGGATATATACAGGGCAAGAACAGTGCTCAGTGTTTGTAGGCTTTGAAAGCATTGCATTCTTGATCATTTATTACCTGAAACTGTGCGGCTTGGATTAAGTCAAATAGCCGTAAAACCTAATGCAGACCTATACATGTATTATTGTTTAACATAACATCGGTTGACATATCACACACTATCGAATGATGAAGGTATATTCTTAAAATGTTGTCATTAAAATTTTTTACCATATAGCGGTTTGTAACCAAGTGCCTCTTAATTCACTGTGGTCTGAATCGTAGACATGTTACGCATTTCACGATAATATATGGGCCATTACATTTAATACTTTCATTAAAGCAAGAAACATTAGCAGAATTTAAAAAAAAATTAAACTACAATATCAATATAAAGGTAAAACAACTTATAATAAGAGGCAATACACTCAAGAAGAGTTTCATCATACTTTTTGAAAAGTCATGATCATTGAAGTTATACATTGTTCAATACAATACCGTTCTTTCTCGGGTTAAGCTGATTATATTCATTGATTCAATATAATTAATTTGATTGCAGCATATCATCGTTATTTTAATTAAATTGATTTGATCGAGTGAATTAGATTTTTTTAAAGAACATTTTAGTTGCAGGTAAACTGTTGAAGAAAAATGGGTATCTTTTAACACGTACAACCCCTACAGTCCATGAACAATTCTTATTTAAAGTTAACATAATCTTGCATGGTTCAATTGCGAGGTCTTCTAGGCGGTCATGCAGTCATCCAATATCGTTTGTAAGGCTAGGTAATTGGTATATTGGCAGTACTCCGTCTTCAGCCCTCAAGTCAAATCCTACAAACAGATTGGAAAAAAGAGAAAATGGTTTGCCACATATAAACAAACACAACACAAGTCTGAATGATACGCAAGTATATAAGCTGCCTGAACAAGAATATTTGCCAGACTGCTTGGCCGGTAGGCAAGGGTGTATGGAGTCAATCTTTCACTAACACAGATCACTTTTATAAACCTATATGTATTTTCTCTGAGAAATATAATTATAAACCTGTTTTAGGTTAATATGCTTTATCGTAATTCATCTCATTTCTTATTTGGACCTCTCCAGCTTAGAGAATATTTAAAAAAGAAACTTTATTTTCTTCCCAATCGAAAATTCGATATTTGTTATTTAATTACTAATATTTTTGTTTGCGTTTTACCTGCCCATAAATTATATAGTGAATGGATATTTTTTATTCTTGCCCCATATTAGATTAGAAACTTACTTTATTGTTGCTGGAATAAGATTACTTATTACTGCAAATGCTAGATCTAGAAGCAGAAATATATAAATTGGTAGTATTTTGGTAGAGCTGTTATTTACATTATTAAATATGAACTAATAAGCTAACAAGGCCATACTAAATCAAACGACAAATCATTAATTTGTAATTATTTTCAGCTTGATACGTTTAGACCTGCGCCCCGTTGCATAAAACTTACCATTGATGGCCATGGTAACAGGGCTCAACAGCTAATCAAAATCAAGGTTTCCGTGGTAGTTACCATTGATGGCAAAGTTACAATCAATTGTAAGTTTTGTGCAACGGGGCCCTAATATCTAAAATAACCATTTTGTACATTTACTACTTCATGAGTAAAAAGCTTTCCTTAGATATGAGTAATAGATATGAACGGGTCACTGTTGAATGGAAATATGAATACTAAATAGTATATATCGTACATAAGTTGGACTTTATAATTACCATCGTTTGTAGTGTGAAATCCTTCCGGATCATTGATCCACGCGCAAACCATCTCTCGCCTAGTGCCTTTCTGACAGCCATAATTATGATGTACCAGTTGTGCTTGCAATTGCTCATTGTGCGATTCTCTGAATGAGCTATAAAATATGTTGTTGTGTCGTTCGCCGTGTTAACTGTCAATCGCGTTTCGCGCATTGAGCCAAAATGATTTTAGAAGCGTTTCAGTGTACAAGACAAACCGTAGAACGTTAGGTTAAGACTTTGCAGACTCTTTTTTCTTTACTGGTCTATGAAAAAGTTTCATGTCCTTTCCAACTTGAAATTCACCTGCATATCAGTAACATTAGTTTAGTTCATGATAAGTTACTTGAGCGTCTGGCGAATGACTCCACCCGGCTTTGTCATAAACTGGGCCTTGTTTCTTAAAGATTGTTATCAATAACAAGAGCTTATGACAAATCTGGTCATAGCTAATCAAATGTAACGATTTCAGTAGCTCATAACAATTATCGTATCTTGTTGTTAATAACAAGTTTTGTGAAACAGGGCCATGATAATCCGTGCCTTTTGTAAATGTCAACTCGACTGTGTGTTTGAGCTTAAGGCTCGGTCTATATCATTTAAAGCGTCTAATTATTTGTAATACACACTAAATATTTAGTAGGAAAGCAAAATCCTCAAACATGGGTCGCAAACATGAATCTCAAAAGTAGCACATTAGGGGTGCAAGATCATACCTCAAGGGTGCAGATGTTCACCTTTCACGGTACAGGTTGTAAGAGTCGACCCCTAAAAGATTAGATTAATTTGTGCACTTGTGTGTAATTTAACAGACGTGTATCAATCAGATATGAGTATTTAAATCTGGGGACCGACTTTTAACGTCACCACCCGAAAGACGTGACTCGACCAACCTGCGTTCTTGGCTGAATCAGTTGGTAACGTCCATTGTTAGCTGGATTACAGGCGCACGCCACAACACCCAGAGGTGCTGCTTTGGTAGCAGTTTAGGGTGAGAATTAAGATATTGATTAAAGGAGAAGAGCGTTGGTTCTTACCAATTTCACATTGATCCCCGATGAATCCAGATACACATTCGCAGTCGTGCCCTATGGGGTCGAGTAGCGTGCAGGTGCCGCCATTCAGACACGGTTCCAGAAAGCAGTCATCACCTGGTTTACAAAAAAGAAATAGTCAGATTGTGATGATCTTAAAGCTTCTCTGTACTAGTATATAGGAGGGATAATACCACACTGCAAGGTCACTGGACAGGTGGTTATCTGATCAAATCACCTCTCAATTACCAAAAGAAAAAGGGGATCATGGGGAACAACAGGCACCGATTAGGCATTGTTTCTATATAGAGAGAGCAAGTAGCTACAAGTAGGACAGTGTGGCTACACGATTTTCAACTATTTCAGATTGTTCTACGTCTTGAAATAGGCAAGGATTAGAAAAGACAAAGATTAATTACCGTTTTCATTCTGAGCTCTTTTCATCTGACTTATTTTATTTATCTATTGATCTATTTAGTCATTAACATTCTTCTTTCATGCATTGAATGTATTCATTTTCGGCCATCTATCTAGCTATCTACCAATATATCTATTCATTTATCAACCTAGCTATCCATTTATCTAGTACTTAATTGTCGTGAATTGCCTATATATACATGTAAAAGAAAATGGTTGTAACATTACTATTCGAACTTCACTAGGTCTATACATATTTATGAAAGATTTGTCTTACCTCTCTCACAGTTAATGCCTGTAAAATTGGCAAGACAGGAACAGTTGTAGGTCGATGTGCCATCCAGCTCATTGTCGAGATACGTGGTACATGTACCCTGGTTGGCACACGGAGAACTGGAACAAGCATTCACTGCAAGGACATAATGAGAAAGATTGTGTAAATGTACATGGTGAATTATGATAAAACAACGATTATAATTGCTGTTTTATTGATGGTTCTCAGGCGAATTGCCAGGCGACTAAAGATTGTTCTCTCTTCTCTCTTTCTCCCTCTTCCTCCATCTTCTCTGTCACTATCTTCCTCCCCCCCCCCCCTCCCCCTCTCTCTTTCTCTCTCTCTCCGCTTCCCCCTCTCCATCTCTCTTCCCTTTCTCATTCCCCATTTCCTCTGATTTTCACTATTAGGCCTGGATAGTGGGGAGGGGGGGGGGGGTGGGGTGGTAGCTTTGTCACAGATTATACTACAGCCAAACTTGTCTTAGTGGCTACCTGTCTATAGTGGTCAACCATATTGCCTCCCTCTAGAACGAAATATGTATTGAAAAACCCGTCTAGAAAGGAGACCTGTCTACAGTGGCCAATTTGTGTGTTTCCTGCTGGTGGCAATAATCGACAGGTTTGACTGTGACACCTAAAACATCGGTAGCGACAAACTCACCTATGTTACAGTTAATACCCAGCCAGCCATCTGTGCAAGTACATTCATATCCAGGATTGGTTAGGGTGCATGTTGCACCATTCTCACAAGGGTCGCTTAGACATGAATTTTCTGAAGAAGAGAAGATGATGAAGATACAAAGTGATCAACAAATAATTGGAAGGTCAAATGCGCTCCTTCTAATTATTAAAGAATACAGGAATGGACATTGCTAGATGATTTATTCAATGATTGTCATATAGGGAAAACTGTCACTGGTTTTTTATTCTTCGTTAAAGTCATTATTATTTAGTGGATAGAATATTTTAAGATTTAAACAAGAATAAATAAGAATCATGAAACGGACTGATGAGCCTCGGTTAGAGCTTTATACCATGCAACTCCCCTTTAAAACGGTCATAGCTCAAAATAAATGAAGGGTTAAAGCTTTTTGTAGAGATCACCAGTTTTTTTTCTAGGGTATATTACTCCCTCAAAAGAATATAAGCTGTCAATCCTTTAAAAAAGCACTACTAGCAAGTTACTTCACTTTGAAAAGGCCGGAAACTTCACATACAAAGTAGCAAAACATTGTGACGCATTTGAATTTACGCCGATTGGACACAAAATACTGGAATAATTATTCTGGTAAGTAAATAAATAAATAGAGAGTATCTACAGTTGAAATATATTGTTATTACAAATCAAGTATTACCCTACATGAAAAGCCAGTAGACATGGTTTATACATTCGTCATTTAGAGGACTAACCGGAAAAAGGGTAAGAATGAATTTATATCTCGGATAATAAGCAGATTATGAGCTCACCTATCTCACAAAGATCACCAGTCCAGGCGGAATCGCACGTGCAATTAAAATCTTTCAGACCAATGTTTGTGCAGTCACCAAGGTTCTGGCAAGGATTGGGCATTAGACACACATCATCTGCAGAAAAGAAGGTTAAAATTCTCTTTTAGCTCTGATATCACCAGCCAAAGAAGTAAATAACAATAGTCACATTTACATAGTGCTTAAGAAACGTTTCTAATCTAAATTCTTCGCAGTTTAATTAATATCAACCCGGTCACTGGATTAAGTTACTAATCCTATCCGATCGAGGAATTTGTAAAGCGTCGATATTTAGTTGTCTAATCAAAGGCAATGATGAAACTGAAAAAGCTACTGAATGTGCCTTTATATGATACACCTGGGAAAGACTGGAGTAGCGGCTAGTTGTAAGCAATTTGGTATTTGTGTTTTTCTTTTTTAGTTCCACACGATGGTGCACACTCTGCTTCCTTGGGAGTATTCCAAATAGGGACTTTTAGATTTACACGACGAGAACGTGGACCTCTACGTGTTACATCCTTTTAAGGCAATGTGACGTCACTGCCAGTGCCTTAAAAGGACGTCACATTTCCTTAAAAGGATGTCACACGTAGAGGTCCACGTTCTCGTCGTGTAAATCTAAAAGTCCCTATTGAAGACATAAAGACAACTTGACAAAGCAATTACCTTGTTGACATAGGTCGCCTAACCATCCGACTGGACATTCACACCTGAAATCTAAATCTCCTACGTAGATACAGATGGCTCCGTTCAGACATTGTGTATTAAAGCACAGGTCATCTGTAGAAACAATCAGTAAAGGAACGATAAGAAAACTAGGCAGAACATGGAAATGGAAAATACATGAATATCATGTCATAACGTGTCACATTAAATCAAGTAGTAGGTACAGTTTTTATATTTATATGCATACATAAACGCTACCGATATTTTGATTATTTATTGTAATGAAAGCTAATGATATGGTAACAATGTCCAAATCAGTTTGGAAGCGTGTTTACTTTACATGGTACAACAAAAGGACCATAATCATCATTATCAATATCACACATGGAAAACAGTACTTACTCATCTTAGTATTTCGTATACGCAGTTCTGTTATGACCCTTTTTTTCTCCATTAACACCATTCTTTAGTAATAATGAATACCTTCCCTTTCAGAGAATCACTGGCCAGGACGGGTGATGATAAATCAAAATGATTTCATGATAAAGTGGAAAAATGGTTCTTAAAGCCTATCTGCCCTACTTTGGCCAAAAGGTATTAGACCTCCCTTCCGTGGTCACTGACAGGTGGTTATCTCATCAAATCAGCTCTCAATTAACATAAAAAAGGGGACCATGGGGGATCAACAGGTACCGCCTAGGCATTGTTCGCTGTATAGAGGGCGCAATTAGTAGCTCCAAGTAGTGCAGTCTCGCTTAAAACAAAATACCATCATACGTCTTTAGGCCGGAATGAAATTCAACCAAAATATATCACAAGATTATGAGAAAATAGCACTTGTACACCACATGGAGTTGTCTCGTCCTTACCTATGCCACAGTCATAGCCCCTCCATCCATCGGTACACGTGCATGTGTAGTTACTATCCTGGACGTAATTACACGCTCCATTTTGGCAAGGGTCGTTAAGAACGCACGGGTTTTCTACAAGCGGGAGAGAGAGAGAAAACGAAGAATAAAACTTTTCCATCACAAACGGTTTGATAGAAAAGAAGGGTAATAATATATTGACACGTCTACTGTATTGGTACGAATGTTTCCTTTTGACGTCTGATAGATTCAGCTATTAATCTATAGCATCATTATATTTTGTTCATATTCTAGATAAACAAACACTCTAATATTATATTCTTCAGACATTTATGTACGAAATAATGCTTTAATGACATCACTCGTACTTAGAAGAAAAACAAATTTAATTGAGATAATAAAAGTCTACGACATCAATCAAAATTAACATTCGCGATTAAGTCAAGTAATTTGTTTTTCTTTTCATCGTTATTGGGTTTCTAGGATCCTACAAAACCTTAGAATAGAAGTATTAACATTAAATAATGTATTATAGGTATCAAAGGGGATCCGTGTGATTTGTCGACACGTTGGCATAGCAGTAGGTGACTGCGAGGTACAGTCATGCCTTCAGCCAAAGAAAAATAATTCTACAGTCAAACCTGTTTAAGTGGCCACCTCTATATTAAGACCACCTTGCTATAGTGGTAACCTGTATTGCCTCCCTCTATATGGAAACATGCGTTGAAGAACCTGTCAATAAAGGCCACCTGTCTATAAATAACACCTCTTTTGCCTCCACCTAGGAGGAAACATGTGTCGAAGAATATGTCTATAGAAAGGGGCCAACTGTCTACAGTTACCACTTTCTGTGTATACCTTGGGTGGCCTATAGGTTCGACAGCATTTGATGTATGTGTTTTCTACTTACCTAATTCACAGTTGTCTCCCAAGTAGCCAGCGGCACAAGAACATGTATAGTTTAACCCATCTACTTGACATGTAGCGCCGTTCATACAAGGCTGGTCCTTACACGTATTCACTACGAGAGAAAAATAACCAAATAGATTTGTTAGACATTTGTTAAACAGAGGCATATCAAAGATACACAGGCAGCACGTGCCGCCCCCACGTAATAAGCATTTTATTTGTTTGTCAGTTATATTTGACACTGCATATCCCAACCTCCCCGCACATTTGAAAATTTGATGATATACATGTATCATGATGCAAAGATATAAAAAATCAAACTTATGATTGTATTTCCCTTATAAATAGGGTTTAAAAATTGTGATATATGATCAAACTATACACTGCAAATCCTTTAATTTATATCGTTTCAGAAATTGACCCTTTAGAATACGATGAAGAAAAATTGATTTTGAATGAAAACATCTGATTATTTACCTAACTATCCTGCCTAATTAATAGACTTAACTAATGTCTATTCTTATCGTGGTTAAACTTTCCCCTCGATATCTATCTTCTAAATGTTCAATAATTTTACATTATTTAAGTGTCGGGATATATTCCCATTTCTTTTAATCTCCAGAAGGATTTCACACTTAGAATACAATTTGTACTTACAGTAAATGACAAGCTATAATACATTTATAAAGAAATATCTGACATGATGCAATGCGAAAATCAGTGCATAAAGTGTGTGAACGACTGGGGAGAAAAGCAAGCAAGCACTGTATTCCCCCAAACCAAACTCCACACAAGAAAGTAAAGAAATAGGTGTTCGAGGTAGAAAAGTGAGCGCATCACCAGAAATTGAAAGTGTATCAATTACCATTTGCAAAGCTGCATGGAAAGCATTTCGCAGATTTGTTTTCTTATAACATGTAATAATAAGCACGAAATAAATATTATGTGCATAAAAAGTGATGGCACAGCTGGTAAATGTAGTTTACCCATAAAGGTACAGGAACGACATATAGCATCAAGGTATGAAAACAATTATTGTATGCGAATTATGAATACCTTAGGGCTTATAATGTACAACAATATATTAAAATTCATGTATGTATAATAATAACAAGCCCAAAATTGGAATGACAGAAAACGGAAGTATTTCGTAGATTCATGTGGATTTTGCCAAAGGCATAGCGGATAAGACTTCAAAGTGTCTCACAAATAAAAGGAGACAATATCTTTCTTTTAGACTGAAACCCAGTCAAAGGCCTCATCCATCAGAAGAGAAATTCTGCGTAAAAAGTGTTGTTGAATAGATCACAATAAAGACAAGACACATTCAGCATGATAACAAAAAGTATATTAAGACCAATGGATTCGTACAACTGAAACATAGAAACAACTGTCTTAGACGATCTGATTAAAGTAATTGAAAACACAACAGGATAACAAAATCGTTCAATTGTTTATACTGGTGGCACCGGTGAAATACGTGGAACGATGATATCGAAGTTGTCCTATATCTCTGGGTATGTGCTGAACATTGCCTCATACCATGCATCATTCTGTCTTCTGACAAAAAAGGGGAAACTTATCAATGATTTAGTCACAACAATATATCATGGGTGAATCAATAATTTGAAAGACAATTCTGTAACTCTGTAGAATCTCTTTTTACTGACGTACCTTCGTCGCATCTGTCCCCAACCCACTCATCGCTGCAGGCACACATGAAATCCTGCGCCGCGTCGTTCATACAAGTCGCTCCATTAGCACACGGGTCGTTCACTAGACAGTAGTCAATCACTGTAACGATACAAAAAGTGTGCAAATATTGTAAACAAAGACAAAACCGATGCATGGTTTGTAACAGGCATATATATGTACGTATACAGTTTCTATTTCCCCCTCAATTTGGGGTGTTAGGTTGGCATTGGTGGGCTTATGGGTCATTTAAATATTTTTCTACAGGTGCCTTTATTAAATTCATTAATAATCGAGAAAACTTAGGGGAAGGCTCGATAATTTGTTTGGGGTGGGCTTGAGCCGAAGGCCCCCCTCTAAAATCGCTACCGGTTTGTAAAATGCATTATGAGTGTATTAATTGCTGGAGTTGAGCATAATCACGTTTAGTAATATGGTGATATATGCTTTAACTTCTAATAATCATTACTTCGAATGTTTCCAAGCATTGAATTTTGATAACGTTGTCCAATCAAAGTTTCACCTTTGCAATAATAAAATAAAGTTAGTTTTTTTTTTAAATATCCGCACAGCTCCTTTCAAGCATATCAGAGAGTGAAACACCCAATTTATACAACTACGACTTTAAAGTTGTTTGTATTTGCTCACCTGATTCGCAGCTGACACCGCCATAGCCGTCTGAACAATCACATGTATAGCTACTCGGAAAACCAGTACATCCGATAGCGTTGTTTAGACAGGGGGATGATAGACATGGGTCCTCTGTTTTGCGCAGGGGGTAATGTGTAATCGGAATTAACTTTATTCGTATGAACGTGACTTATAGCAAAATATACATTCGTTTTATTGCAAAATTAATGGACTAATGTGTATCAAGTATAATCAAATTGTAATGAGGGATCGTATGATTTGAATACCATTGTCTATTTCCAGGCCTTTGAATTTTGTTAACTCCAGTGGCCGAACTGATATCTAATTCTAATTATTATGAAATTGGATCAGGTTTTTTGGTTATATCATTACATGGTTATTTATTGATTATTATATGAGTAAAGCTGTAATTATTGTGTACACGTTGGTTAATATTAAGCGCTATCGGGTTAACTACATAATTTAGTTACATTCACTTTGTTAAAGTTTCAAATGTCATGAGTATGAAAGTTTGGTCATGGTTGTTATATGTAACATTAGACAATCAATACGATGCTGCCTTTAAATATGTTATTTGACTATCAGAGGATAAGTCAGTATATGGGTACAAAGTAGTTAAATAACCTGGAAAAGCAACAAAAAAAGTGTACATGCAATGAATATGTGTTATGAATATAAAACAAACATCTAATATTAGGATGTTTATGTTAATATTTATGCATAAGTGACAATCTAATGATGAATAACATGCCGACGATAAATTAGACCAGTTATAAAAACAATTTGATGTAAAGAACATGAAAAGACAGATCTACTGAAGCGAAGGGAGTCATAAGCTCTCATTGCGTTCATGATGTATTCATTGAGCGATGGAACTGAAATAAATATAAATGTATTGTTTGAAAATAATCGGACAGTACGAAGATGAAATAATATTCAAAGTTCCCACATGGACAGTGAACACACCAACAGAATCTGTGAAAAAAGATGAATGAGGAAATGGATGAACAATTAATCTATTTAAAATGGGGAAAATCGGCACTGTTGATACAAAGTGTGAATTAATGAGAAGGAAAAGAATATGATGATGAACATGCATATATAGTTAGTATTTGACGAAGATCAGTTCCACTGGGGAGACATTCCTTATTCATTTCTTGCTACAGGCGTCGCCGTTCTCGCCATGGATTCTGCGTAGTCATGAAGGATTGGACCAAGATTTGATGTGACAACACAATATAATGACACATCTTAGCTGATATCCAAATAGAAAACACTACAGAGTACAAAGCAGCATATTAACTCATACATTATGTTTTGAGTAGATACCAAATGTTCTAGACTCTATCACATCTTTATCAGAGGGAATACCCCATTAAAAAAAATCAAACTAAGCCTTTTGTATCCAGAGTTAGACTACTTAATATTTATTTAAAAAACGCGCATTAACTGCAATTTCCCCAAGCGATGATATCGCACTATGCGCATAAGAATTTGCGTGAAAGCATAGACAAAACAAAGCAAGAAAATATCACTTCAAAAGCTTCAATCGAAAGAATACCATTTTTGGAAAGATGAAATCATGTTGCAATAGAAAAAAAGAAGCCCTGAACCCCAGAAGTAAATGGAAGAGGGCCCTATTCAGTGACAGGAAGTGTGATACGACGGGAGCGAAAATGAAAATGTGCTGTGTTGCGAATGTAACATTTGTTACACTCGACGTCGTAGAAAGAAACGCAACATTTCGATGTCAAGTGAAAAAAAAAGTGCTCAAGCCAACTTTGCCTGGGGGCTAACATTCTGCAGACTGTGTTCAAAGATAGCAGGATAAAAAGCCCTTGTGTATAAAGATGCAGAAAAATGTGATTATCGAGGAAAAAATCGTGAATAATCTCTAAAAAGGTGATAGGAGCATTCAAGCATTTCGTTAAAAAGGCCAATATGAATATGAATAACTGGCGAGGAAAAGAAACCAGCTTCAAGATCAATCAAAGAGAAAAGAGATCATGCAAACGGAAAAGAAAGGAGTGTGATATGTGAATGATAGACGAACACCACAACACATGCTTGCACGCACAAATTCATTGCTAGAAGATGCGTATAAAAGAGAGGAGGCTTTATCACACGCTTGTAGGTTTACCAATCTCGCAGGTATCTCCAACAAAGTCATTGGGACATGCGCACTCGAAGCCGCCGACACTGCCGCTGCAGACACCAGAGCTTTGACAGGGGTTACTGCCACACGGATCCACTGATTAGGACACAAAGACATCAAATTATCAAGTTTGTGGGACAATACAAACAAGGAAAGGGTATTATCATAGTAAACAATTGAGGTATCCCCAGTTATTTCCATAGAATCACCATGACATTATTAGTTTTTTTTTTCTACAACATCCCGGAACCATTAAAATGTTTGTTACATATACCGTGGGCCTACTGCAAACACTGGAGAAGGAGTTAATTAACAACATGAAGTCATATTACACAAGGGTGAGGTGAATTAAACGTCATAATGTGAAAACAACATTGATGAAATGTAAAATGTGTATAATATGTACCTGTACATGTACGTGTGTTCAAAATGAAAAAGTATTTTGCATATTTGATTAAGAATTATTCTTTCTATTTGTTTTTTCGATTGCATCACAATCGGTTTGATAATGTTTTGATACTCTGGATTGCCTTTCCACAAAGCTAAATTAGAACATGAATGATCTTCGTGCATGGTTTCCACACTAACAGCTCTATATACTTAGAAAGTAAAAGAACCTTTCCTTTCGTCAAAAAGACAATACAGGTACCTCCCTATATCTTCATTTAGATACCAATAATAGGTCCATTTTCACTTAAGTACAAACATCGTGATTCCACTAACACCGCGATGTCATAGACAAATTAATGTCATAGTTGCTAAGCAACGTTGAATACAATATCGCGGTGGTATATAGCAAAATCGCGATATTAAGACCCTCGTGTAAACGGGCCTACTGTAAAAGAAAATGTCTAAATAGAAGACATGACTAGAAACAACACGATATTAGATACACAATAACATTAAAAAAGTAACAATCAAAAGGAAACTTGACAAAATACTGTACCATCAAAACAACGGTCACCGACCCAACCAGAAAAACACTCGCAGGAGTAATTAGTGTCGTTGTTCTGACATGTGCTGTTCTCAGAACAGGGAACAGTCTCACACGGGTTGGCTGTATAGACGGCAAAATGGGGTGCATGTATTAGGTAAGAGTGCGAGTTAAAAAAACGAAATCAAAGGGGGGGGGGGGAGGGTTGTTGGCTGGCCGCACTAAAGGCGGATTATGTACATTACTGATAATGAGAAAGGAAACTAGATCATAGGAATAAAACCCTCCATTTCGGGGGGCAATCATTCTTTCCTTAATGTACACTCTTCGTGCTAATCTGTCCATTGAAGAACACCTATAAGAAGCAATTCTTATTTTGCTGATGATTCTAGTTTTTAATTTTAATTCTTCTTGTTATAAACATGACATGAGTAGGATTACAATTGGCGGAATAATCTATAGCTTTATACATGTTTATATTTTACATATCATTTTGCGGATCATTGAACTTCTTTGTCTATTCCTTCTCTGTTATAGGCCATATTCTTTTAAATTAAAGATATTATACATTAATATTGACTATCAAAGTCTTGCTTCGATGGGAATTTATTTCCTGTTATTACCAGAAACTAAGGTTATCTTAAAATCATAGTTATTATGAGATAAGAAAGAGTTAAAACAGGTGCATAATTACGTGTTTGGCACTGCATACCGTCCCAGCCGAGATCACAGTCACAAACATAATTGTTCTCAAATGAGATACAGGCTCCATTGGAACCACACGGTGAACTCACACAAGGGTCCACTGCATTGAAACATGGTGTTAATCAAAAGTGCCATAAAAAACATCAAAAATCACTCGTGACATGAGATTAACAAAAGTCCATCAAATATTGTAATTACTATCTAAAACACGACTGAAATACAATCATTTTGTGTATAAATCTGTATTAGTGGGACATTTCTATTTTTAGTATCATTCACCCTCATCTTGTTCCTCAGAAGTACGATATTATTATTAAAATGTACACGCCGCAAGGAAGAAGTTTGTTTGATAAAATGTAATTATTTCGCCGTTGTGTTACAGCATTTGTTAAGTTCTAAATGATTAGATAATATCACTATTGCAAATTTCTTTTCAAAGTAAGATATCACGAACTTTATACTCATCTTCTTATTAAGTTTGTTGAGACATGACAGATGTGTTTATTAATAACAAGTAATTAAATAGAACGTCATATAGCATTTGAATATCAATAGTTGGTGATTCATTAGCTTTTGAAACTATGTCCCTTTTAATCCTATTTACCCCTCCATAGTTAACTTTCTTGTCGTTTTAGTTCAGTCTGCTGAATCACTGTCGAGCTTGGGAGCATATTAAAGTCTGTCAATCTACTGTCAAACCTGTCTTAGTGGCCACCTCTGTATAAAGATCCACTGTCTATAATGTGCGACATATTTGCCTCCCTCTAGACATACTAGAAGGAAATATGTGGGGAAAAACATGTCTCAAATGGCCACCTGTCTACAGTGACCACTTTTGGTGTTTAACTTGGATGGTCTTAATAGACAAGTTTGACTGTACAAGGACGATGATGCAAAGGTTTAATTCATCGGTAAGTGGAATTGTGTGCACGCGGAACCTTCAAATTTGGTCTAAAACCCACTCGGCTGCGCCTCGTTTTTTCAAATCATTCAAAGGTGCCTTGTGCACACAATTTCTACCGACGCACTCAAACCTGTGCACATTGTGTATACTGTTGAGAACCAGAAGGGCATTAACTCATATAATTTTACATAGAGTTGTTTCCTTCTTGCTCTCAGGAGACCGGACTCACCAATGGTACACTCCGAGCCTAACCAACCATTTGCGCATGTGCACTGATAGGACGACCCGCCATCCGCATCCGAGCAAATTCCTCCATTTTGACAGGGGTCGGAATTACACTGACCTGATACAAATAACACAAATATAATGGCGCACGTGTTAATTCGTAAAAGTCAAGTTAACAATCATGTAAGCTGTTGCCATTAAAGTAGGAATAATTATTTCCTCACCCCTTTTCATGAAATGATTGTAGAAGTATGATTTATTCTTGGTATATATAGTTTATATCTTCTCAGAACTTCATTGATAAATCTTTATTACTATTTAGTGAATATTTGGTAATAGAATGCAGTTTGCTTGATCACCGTCGTCATTTATTACAGTTAACATTTTCTCCTTAAAAGGGGAAACTGACTTTCGCGTCATTGTGACAATCCATACCACCAATACCTCTTATCTCAAACATCTTCTCCATTCAGACTAACTTTACTGTAATCTTTCTTCATCATAATTTCCTTTCTCTCTTCCAGATCCCAAGTTCTTTTCACAGGTTTATCATCTTCCACTCTAAATAAAAACCTACCAATCCCAGTCCCCTTTCCTTTAATTCTCCTTCCAGGCTAAACCTTTCGATGAGCTCTCTTGTACTCTTTCTATCGGACATTTCCACACCAATCATCTTCCGTATTAAAGCTCTGTCTGTTCTCGTGAAGATACCTTCTTCGACTGTCTTCACATTCCAAGTTTCTGAACCATATACTGTACTATCGTTGTTCTAAGCATTATAAATATTGCTTTTTATTCTCATCGTAAGCCTGCTGCCAGGTACGATCAAGGCCAGCTCATTAAACTTCATCCATCCCAATCTGCATCTTCTTCTCACTGCAATCTCACATTCAACATCACTGTCGACTGTAACCCTAAGATAATAAAACCTACCAATCTATTCAACATCTCCCATATATATATATATATATATATATATATATATATATATATATATTCCTTTTAGCTCATCCACCACATCGCTACTCATCTCTCTGCATTTCTTGCACTCAAAACCCTCAGCCATTTTGTTGGTAATTTCCTTTACTCAAGCACATCTCGTTTGGGAACCTACATAAACAAGCTATGCTTTCCAGTAGGTTCCTGTTTCATTCCATTATTTTGAACTTACTTTGTAAATTATGTTCTTTATTGTGCAAACAATATATGAAATGGAATAAATTCGAATCAACCAACTTTCGACATGATAGTTGCCTTAAATGATGTTGCTTTCATCACCTTTGTCTTTCCCATGGTGACTTTAAGACCCTTGGACTCAAATACAATCTTCCAGTTAGTGAAATCCCTCTCCAGCTGCTGCAAGGGGGGGGGGGGGGGTAACAACATTCTAAGTCTTTCCCCTCTCCTTTCTCCGTTATTTCTTCACACCATAAAAGAGAGGGGCATATTCACCCTCTTCCCTCTTCTCTACGCCACACTGTTCCACCATCACGTGACTTACCAAGTTGGCAGTTGTAGCCATAATATCCGTTGATGCAGGAGCAGATGTAAAGTGTGGGTTGGCTAAAACCAGTGCATACTCCTTCGTTCCGGCAAGGGCCACTCAAACACGGATCTCCTGTTTTTTGAAATATAAAAAGGAACTAATGTTGAAAATAATCACAATAAATTCAATGCGTTTAAATTTAAACATATTGCAACTCACTTTGCAATATTAATTTAGTTTCGTATTTCAAGTGGAAAAGCCCTGTTGAATGAAATTAATATGTCCTCGCTGATAAGTTGTCCCGTGTAGTTGTTGGATAGTTTATGCCGAGGGTTAATGCTCTTGTGGGAAACCAATTCGTGTTTGGAAGTGTAGTCGTCTACGATTATTGGCCTGAGATAAATTGTCCAAGCATACCAAATGGATAATTATTGTTCGAGTGACTTTCAAAGGTCGACCTAGGAGTGGTTGATTACCCAAGGTAGTTTTCACGGTTAGCACATGTCCCAAATGAGCCCGAATATCCACAGAACTTCAAAACATGAAGAAGTCCCACTTTGTACATTCTGAAATAATCACTCCTACAGCGATGGAGGCGCTACATAAATAGCCTCTGTTTCCCCTTTTCATAGCATACTTCCACCTGCGTATCATGGAGTGCACTGCTTGTGCATAAATGAATAATAATTACATAACTTTTATGAGCACGTATCCAGTATTTTGTCTGTGTATGTCACAATTTGTTCTGCAATGACCGTTATCTGCTCATGCTGAGACTGCGAACTGGCTTATTTTCTTAGAGAACAATTATCCGGGTGTTTTGCTTTTCTTCAAAGGATAATAATATTTTGTTCGAGTGGGGTAGGTTATCTTGAGAAATTGCCCTCGGAGTAGTTGGTATAGATATTGGTTGTCCGGACAGTGATTAACTTACCTTCTTCACAAGTGACTCCAGACCACCCAGCTGCGCATGCGCAGGTGTATGTCCCAATGTGTTCTGTGCAGGTTCCGCCATTTTTACAAGGTGCATCCTGACACGGTTGCTGGGGAAAAACTGCAGTAAAAATGAAAGAAAATGAATATAATTAAATATCCTATGTGCTAATATCAATGACTAACAGGCCTTAATGAAATATATAAATTATTGTCAACATTTCTCTACTGGGTATGGAGAGTCTAAGGGTGGTATTCTGGAAAGCGGAATAACTTAAATCCATGGTTTAATTCTGTCACTAATTAAAATAAAATGTAATAACACAATTAATTAACAACAATATAACTCTAATATAATTATGTTATCATGGTAATTTAGGGACAAATCAAATTATTCAAAAATAAATTCATATGGACACTTGGCATTCCATACTTAGTCGGTGGATTAAACCATGGAATAAAGTAGTTCGCTTTCGAGAATACCACCCAAAATGTAGATAAATATCTTCCAAAGGACATAAGAGGCTCGAAACCATGACCTTCGCATCTCCAGCCTAGTGTAATACCACTGGACCATAGCGATACCTCATACTTCAATCTTTTAATAATAGCACGTGTTTTCGTGAAATCAACCAGGGAATTTTAAAAGCATCTTCTGTCATATATCAACATGTGCAAACATTGAAATAAAGTATTACGTAATCCGAACATGATTGCTATGGGAGAAACGCTAGGGTAAATTGTTTTTCTAAAGAAAATTTATTCAATCATTCTTGAGCAAGAACAAAACAATACATTTGAACAAAGTACATTTTGTGACATATCGGTGAAACAAACATTGTTACAACAGTTGCATATGTCTCCACTCATCAAGTAATACAACGAATTTATTGTGTTTGATCCCGCCCCCCCCCCCCCACTCAGGTTTCGAAATGACCGCATGCGTGTTGCCAAAATGTCCTTTTCGTAACAAAAGAAAAAGGTCGACCCGTATTGACTTTACACACCGGACTTTTGCTGAAAAGGGGGGGGGTGCTGAAAAAGGCTCGTATACAAAAGAAAAAGGTCGAGCCGTATTGACTTTACACACCGGACTTTTGCTGAAAGGGGGGGGGGGGGGTCGGTTGGAACACGCATATGCGTACCCTAAATAACACTGAGTGGGGGGGGGGGGGCCGGGTGTTTGATAGAAAGAACCCGCTCAACTTCATAACAACGTTTAAGTATCTTCTTAAAAAGAATTCAAAGATAGCCGGTTTCGAACCCGGGTCGCCGGATTACGAGACCACTGCTCTACCAACTGAGCTATCGCGCCTCATTCAGTGCCCCCTGCCTTTGATGTCTCGAACGTCTATGGGATCTTGTTCATAATGCTCTTACGTGTGTATGGCGGGTGATCAATGCATTCATGCACCATCATCCAAACACTATCATGAGCATGAGGGCCCAAGTATCGGTTTGGTGTGGTTTTCCTTCCTTCCTTCACACTGATGTTCTATCCTTTTCATCATTTTCAATGTGTAATAATAAGAATACTGCTACATGTATGTTGTCTATCTTTTATTTTGATGGTTCTTCTGTGATTATAAACACAACGATATAGTTTTTCATATATATCTTTGGTATTTGTACAATGTGTGACCAAAACAAATTCCATGTATTCCTGTGAATTTGGATGAATAAAAAGAATTGAATTGAATTGAATTAAATTCATTTTACGTGCTCTACGTTAGATCGATTATAATATAAAATATCGCCGTTGGTTGGTTACTTTGGTAACAAATTTGCGCCTGTCAATCATGCAAACGGTTCCTTTGTCCTAGGATACAATGGTATCTTGAATAAAGAGGTGTTCAGTGAAAATGGGAAGGTTGCTATAGTTATAAATGTACAAGATAAACGATTCGGAAGAGTACAACAATTACAAATTCTTCTCATAGGAGAAATGGGATATCATCAATATTTTAGAATACGCGCATAGATCATTTTGATCGACGACACTCATACATGTACATGTAGGCATTTTGTCTTTTTGTGGGGTTCCAACAGTTATTCCTTCACTCTTAGGGTGTATATTCATATGAGGGCTTATGATTTTAACACTCTTCCGACTAAACACCATTGCCCCTGTTCTACTTAACGTTAAAGGGAAATCCAACCTTAGTAGCAGACAACTCTAAAAGAAAGCAGAACAACCAGAGAAGCAGACTAGTAAACATTTAAACGAAATATGACAAAAAAAATAAAAGTTAAATTTGAACATTTGAAATCACTATTGGTTTTGAATCGGTAATGTCACTGTGATGTACATGTAGTACCGGACAATTTTCCCCAAAGTTCCAACATAAAAAATGACTAAGATGTCATATTTGTTCAATATGTATAAACACTTTGGGCATATTTTATCATGGATATGTGCGCTTTATATATACATGTACACTGTATGTGGTATGTATACACATTACAATGCATTATAGCCAAAGGAGACTGCCATTGTAACCAATTAAAAAGGAAAAATTGAGTTAAGTTGTATAGAACAACTTTTCAATAACTTACATGTTTGACAGTTGAAGCCTGTGTAGTCCGCGGGGCATTCACAAGCATAAACCTCGTTCCCGCTGGTGCTCATGTCATTGGTACAAACTCCATCATTTTGGCAAGGTGAGCTTGCGCAAGCACCCGTTTCTAGGAGAAAGTGATGAAACGGAGAAAAAAAAATATCGAACTTTCATTCTTCGACACTATAAATGAAGTTATACAAAAACAATACAGAAGCTAACATTCAAGAGCAAAGGCGCTCGAAGCTGTTTTCGAACCAAAATAGTTATGAATGTCCTGATAGTGTAGAATCTTCAGGGAGTTATACACTTATTCGATATACAATCCTGATCAGGGTTCTAAAAAACCGTAACGTATGGATATTTTCTCGAATGTAATATTCTTCGTTTCTAGCAATAGGATTTTTTCTGATGACATACATGAATGTAATATAGATGTTTGCAGAAATGTGTTATTTGTCTGTAGACGGCAGTGTCTTGACTCCTAGAGGAATTAAACATAATTATTTCCTTGCCTTTCAAATTGCTTTCTTATTCATAAATCCATTTGTAAAGCTTGTCTGTACTGTCAACCTGAATACAAATTTCTTGCAGAGACAAATATCTAACAAAATCTATTTATTTATTTGAATATTCCATTATTACAAATACTTATATTGAATTGAAAAAAAAAAAAAAAAATAGGGAGCATAAAGAACATATTGAGTATATATATATATAAATATATATATATATATTGCTGTATATATAAACAAAAAGATAGTGAGAAAATGTGGAGTCGTCTACTCAGTAGCGCACGCAGGTTTTTTTTTCGAGGGAAGGGGGCTAAAATTTAGATCAGTAGGGAGGGGGGGGGGGTAAGGTCACTTATTTTGGTCACCCTTTAGCACAATTTTTCATTTTTTTTCATTTTTTTTTAATTCAATTTTTTAAAAGGGTTTTCCCCCTCCAGAACACACACATAACATAACATTGAGGGAGGGGGGGGGGGTTCAATTCCCAAAACAACCCCCCCCCCCCCCTGCGTCTACTTATAAGGTTATAGTTTGTACAGGTGAAAATGAATTTGTGACGAGGTACGCATGTATGCATGCATTGAATTTGATTACATTACGAAAATGGCCTATTGAATGTAATTACTTTGAAATGAATTGTATTGAATGGAATAATAATAACCTGTGCCCCCCCCCCCGCCCTCGCCGCTCTCAAATAAAAGAAGAAGAAGACAAAATATTGATAAACTTACGCTGTTCGCAGTTTGTTCCCTGGAAGCCGGTGGCACAGAGGCAAGCATAACCAGAGGTACCGGTGAGAAGGATACAAGTACCCCCATTCTGACAAGGATCACTGGCACAGCCATCTAAACAGAAAGAAAGTAAAAGGTAGAGGGTTATTTATATTGCATATTGAATGAAATCAATGATTTTCTTTTAAATTGATAATAATTGTGTGGGATAATGCAGGAAATGGACAAAGGCCTGTTTATTTACAAGTTATCAAAGGCATATTCAGTTAATGAAGTTGATATGGTACAATGTATATGGTCGTAAATGCGCAGAGTATACATTATGAGGAACGGCTCCGAACACTTTCTTGGTCTTCTCTTGCTTCTCGCCGAGATTACCTTCTCTGCATCTGCATGATCTGTATAAAAACGGATAACACATGTCAAGTGTACTCATGGCACAGAGGCGGGACATACACTAGATTGATAATTGATGCATCGATATGGCACAGGATCTAGATTAGCGTCAGCTGATAAACACCTCAAATATCTTACCGCCGATATGTGTGGCTACACGGTACCTATACTCCTGAGTAGGTCATAATTATATGCACTGTCTTTAATTAAATTGGGTCAATTTACTGTAGAACGCTGCCATAATAGCTCTGTGTGTTTTTCACATATACAATGTACATGGTTATGAATACATCTACAAGTAGTCATTGTTTATACACAAGCATTCATATAACGCCTTGAATTAATTTAGTTGTGCATTCATTATTTTGTACGACAAGAAAAGCTAGTTACAGTAATCATATACATGTAAGCATATACATGGACGCTCATGACGCATAGCATTTAGTTTTGAATATCGCACTTTTATCATCACCGTTGGTCATAACATTTAAAACTGTCCGTTTGATGATCTGTCATTTCAGTAATGGAGTTGATACAATCAGTCATATTGCCGATTCGAGAGTTCAAACTAAAATTTACGATATTTCAATTCAGCTGTCGTCTGGCTAATAAAAAGTACATTCATCGGCGTTTTCTGAACAATAATGGCGGTTATTGACTTTATGTTTCCGTTAAAGAGGTAAAACACGCACATAAACACGACAGTTCTCTTTCTAATTTTCTACACCTTCATCTTTAAATGAAAGTGTTGTCTCAAATCCGTCGTTTAATTGTCATTTTGGATGACAATTAAATATTCCTGCATTTGAATAGCAAAGTGACACTACATAAGCGCCACTACGAATGCAAAATTTGACTTCTAGGTTGTTTTTCGAGTTAAAATATTTGAATTCATTTGAGGATCTGCACACTGTAACAGGGCCATATGGTGGTTTAGTTTTTTTTTAGCAAAAGCCACAAAATTACACGGTAGCCATGATAACCGGGGGAAAGACATGCGCCTCCTTCACATACACTGTATGATCATGCTTCTGAGTTGCAGCTTCCCCCATCTCTCCCCAATAAACAAATTATTTAACGAGTTTTAATATTAAAGGTAAGGTGTAATATTAAACTCCAAATTTGGATACAGCATATGTGAATACGAATTTTATAGCGGGTTCTTTACAGAATAGCCATTTCATGTATATACCCATGCCTTGAAAATTATACACTCAGCATGCCAAGCGTACTTACAGTACATGTATACAAAATGAACACGCTGGCAAGATCTCTTCCTATTATGAAATATTGATTAAGTGTAAGAATTAGTCGGGATATCGATCGAAGGAGAGAATGTGGTTTTCTTTGTTTCCCTTCACCCCTGTACTTGACGGTGTGTTTTTGTCTAACGCACACACCCTAATAAATCAATACCAGTACCTTTAGAAATTATATCACTTCAAGGATATATCGTATACGCTATCATCTTGTTCTTTTACAATTGTAGATTAAAGGTAAAGACCAGTATTGGTAACGCCCCAATTTCAAAAAATGAAATGGAAGCTCTCATTACCAATCATGTGAAAGAATATGTTTTGACTAATACATGATGATAACAAATTTGCCGGGAAACTGCCTACTAATTTATATATTTGGTAAATTTGTTTCTCTCATGGTCGTGTGAGAGATATAGGGTAGTCCCATATACATCT
Source organism: Strongylocentrotus droebachiensis (assembly GCA_035222895.1). Lineage (NCBI taxonomy): Eukaryota > Metazoa > Echinodermata > Echinoidea > Camarodonta > Strongylocentrotidae > Strongylocentrotus > Strongylocentrotus droebachiensis. Next base: position 76,960 of record JAVYIG010002317.1, read on the forward strand.
TTCTGTGTATAGTGCTTGTAACTTTACGAAGAATGGGCCAAATTTCTTATCATTTTGATGATTCCAGAACCTTGCAGATGCTAGATGCTAGATGATCAACCTTTTCTGATCGATTCCACAACGTTTCTTTCACAATGCAATCGCATGACCATTACTGGTCTTTACCTTTAAGGAGTATATATTTCAAGTTAATTCTCATTAAATTGGTTCTCATCTAAATGCAAGAAGATGTTTTGTGAATGAAAACCTCATCAGGGAAGCTAAGCTAAAGCTAAGGTAATAGCTGTATATTGAAAGCGCCTTGAACATCACCGGGGAAGATACCAATGTAGAATAATTTACCAATGTTTGTTGATATAACAATATCAAAATAATGATGACAATAACAACATTAATTATATAATCATCATCATCATCATAACCACCGTCACCATCATCGTCATCGTTTATCAATATCATCATCATCATCATCATCATCATCATCTCCACCATCGTCATCATCATTGCTCACCAACGTCATCGTCGTTATCATTATTATAATTATTATTAATTTCCGGCAAGATCTTTATACAGGAATGTATTGGTATACATGCAATTTCTTGATAATTCATTCGAGTATTTAGCTATCCTAATTCAAATAAACATAGCACTCTTACTTTTAACATGGCATCTACAAATAAACCAAAGCTTTGGGGAAACATTAAATTATTTTGAAGGTGACTGCTTTTATTTCTTCAATACCTGTTCTGTTATTTTTTCTTTTAAATTTTGAGAAAAAAAATGACGAAATCGTATTGTAATGTTAATTTTCACCAAGAATCATATTTATATCAAAGTCCGAATGCATACAGTGTACATGTATGCATATTCCATACTTCATGCATACTCCATGCACCATGAACGCATTTTCGAAAATTCTTAACAGTATAAATCATTATTTTAAGTGCATTGTATGCGTCCGGCTGACTGCTCCTGTTCATTTTTCATTATGCTGAAAAGAATGTACGTTATTACTTTATTCAAAACATGGTCATGGCGTATGAGCAACCAATTAATGATCGATGTAACACGGTTGACTGCCACTGGCGTGTGGTATACAACGATACATGGATGTACATACTATGTATGTAACATTAGCGTTCAATGAACTTTAGCAGAAAGGTATTTTGTATAATGAACCTATACTTATGTATATTTAAACAACATATTTGTTTTTTATTGAAAGGAAAATTATGTTTGCCTTACAATACTCATCATACTGATAACATGACTGTGTTATTCAAAAATAGGCAAAATTGACTACATATCGATACCGGTGATCATTTGCGATGCAATTTGAATTGCATTCATTATGTATTGTTATTCAATTCAATTCAATTCAAGGTTTATTAAAAACATATGTCGCAGCCCAATGGCTGAATTGGTCATGTATACAATTAAAACACTCATTGCATATTTCAAACAGAAAATACAGTTACAATTGATTTTTTAATATTGAAATATGTATAATTAATATGGTAAGATTGCTTGGGCAGCAAAAATAAGAAAACAGAAGATAACATGAAGTCAGAAAAACGGAGAGGAGAAACATGAAGAAAAGAAGTAAAAGAGGAAGTTGTAAAAGTACATGTACATCAAAAAGTATAAATTATCATTCTATAGGCTCGTTAATACCTTTTATATAAAACCACATGAAAATGTGTATGACACAGACTGTCGTTCAAGTCACATTACTGTCCACTTACACAAACAAAAACCTGAGGAAACGGGATAAACAGGATCATTTAGATAATATGAGCTTTTCTCATTTCAGTTTCCTTTATTTCCGCACTTCTTTGAGTGTACATTTACGAGTGGATTCACAAGTAAATACTCAAAGATAAATCCACGCTGCCTTTCAACATTCAGTGTAGCACAATTTAAGTATTAAAAGAAGTGATGTAATTGGTCTTTCAAGGTACCATTCAATATAAAAACATATACATTGCCCTGGTTTCTGGGAAGATTTTAAATAATTATCTCATTTCTAGATATTTAGGAGGAAAACAAAACAACGCTTTTCCGTTTTCTTTTAGTTGATTATCTTGATACCCAAAACGCACAATACTGCTTTATGCTCATAGCCTTCAATAATGATGAATACTACTACAAGGCTAATTAAAATGGAGAACAATACAGACATTTTCATTAACTATGATTTGATCTGATGAAGACAACACGGCCAGATTCATCTAACTTTGTTAATTTCAATGTAACCCATGCACTACTACCAGTGAAAGAGACCCAACACTGCTACATAACATCCATAATTCAACCATGACGTATATTTTTTTTTCAAACATAAATATATACTTACGTACTTACTTGGTATACTTGGTAGATTAGCCCTCTAATTATAGACAACAACAGAAGGTAATACTCCATACCTTAGAGTTTAGCCATTATAACAGTCAATCACGTACCATGTAACCTGCAAATACCAGGACAAATAGTATCTCAACTTTTTTTATTCGAACGTAATGATGCCATGTAAGTCAAGATGTCCGAATTAACACCTGTCTTGTTGACATTTATTACAAATCATTAATCTTTGTTAAAAATGAAAGAATACTTACTTTGTGCTATAACATGATGCACATTTAAAACCACCACCAGAAGAACACTTGCCGATAATACCCCCATCGTATCAGATGTTCAAACCGGGCAGCATGCTATATATTCCAATCTGCTTATAATCCAATAATACTTCAGTTTCACCGTTGTGCGTTTAGTTGTCTCAGCTATTCCGAGTTAAACAACTCCAAATCCTTTCGCTCCAGCAATCCTCCTCTGTCTTTTGCAACTATACCTTCTGCTGTAGACTTAAATATCCTTTCATGAAGTCGCATCACCTTTATATTTTGCAAACTAAACGAATTGCGGGCGAAAGTTTACGCCAAATGATATACACAGACCGGTACTGTTACAATCGTAATCTAAATGTCTATGCACAAGGTAATATGTTTTCTCTGGCAATAATAAGAGCGACTATACTATACTTGTTCGTAAGCACGCCACGGTTCACAGATCTTTGTGTAACGTGCATACTGATTGATGATTCAAAATCGAAGCTTTTCTATTCCTATTGAATAAAGACAAGCATTCTCTGGCCGTAGCGTCGTCGGTTGCATAGCGAACGAGCGCTATTGTTATCTAGTCTAGTCTGGTATTAAGACCAGTCGAAGGACTTTTGCTTTTCTGAGTTGCCTACATTAGAGTGAACTGTATGCTTTTTGTAGATTTTCAACAGAATAAGATATTTTTTGAAAGTGTACAATCGAATGGGTATAGTGATTTATCATCATCAAAATAATGAATGTAAAGATCCTATATATTATTATGTTTGAAGCCTACCCATGTAATATGACATCCAGTGTTTTAGACTAATTTTAGGGTTGACTGACACTATAAGTTCGAATATTATATAAAGAAGATTAGAAAACGTCTTTTTCAGTAGTTTTATATATGTTCATTACAAAATATATCACCATTCCTTAGCATATATTCTTAGTTATTATGCAAGTCAGTGTTTCAATGTCTGGTATTTAAGACTAAACTATCAGGATCTCTGCTTGCAAAATATGCATTGCTGTAATGACAGTTTGGCCCGCTTTCGCCGAACAGACAGAATAGTGAATCATGAACGACCTTTTCTATCGCCCAAATGGTATCCATAGCAACTGTAGAAGCTCACATGAGCATGGTTTGTATCGGGGGACTTAATTACATGAAATTAATGGACTTGTTTTTGTAACTGCCCGGATTGTGCCTTGGGATTTGAATGATTCAAAACGCATGATGAAGGGGTTTATGTTTGTCGATGCATTGTCTGTGGGGGTTCTGTTGATGGGCGGGGATTGGTATTACTCATTCGATGTACGATAAAGAGATAAAAGAAAGAGCGGAGGGGTGTAACTGTATTGTTGTGCAATATTTATTGACCGGAAAAGACACCATATCGTTTAAATATAAAACGCCCAACGGTAATCTAACATGATATCATTATCTCCATCCTCTTTTGTGTTGTTGGTTTCTTTAAGAAGAAGAAGAAATACATGTACACGCATATTTTAATGAGTGTTTATACTTAAATTTGAATTCAAATTAAATTTGTTATAGTATTCGGCAATAATGGTCATAAACTGACTGACTTGCCTAAATCAAACAACAACAAAAACAAGTATACCACAACATAGAGCCAGTGTTGTAACAGCACTGGCTCTATGTTGTGGTAAGCATTCTGCTAAGTAGGTGTTTGAGTTGCGGTCCAAGTTACATTCTTTTCAGTTATCGAGTTAAAAAAGAAAGACAAATCTTGTTTATATGCAATGATTAAAGTCTGCAAAGTAATAGATTTCCCCCTTCTCAATTGGGTTGTATTTCCTCTCGCTGTTGTTGAATCTTATTAAACACGCGTTCGAAAGCAACACCTTAAATTAAATTCGTTCAGGAATAACATGGATACATTGGAAAAAAAGAATCTTGATTTTAGGTAAAAGAGGTGGATGGGAAGAGAAAGAGAATGATGGGAGTATTATATATATCGAAAAAGAGGATGGGGGGGGGGCAACTGGACGACGAACGCAAAGAGAAGGAGATACAACGAAAGGGAGTTGGGGACAACGATCAAGAGAAAGCCGTCGTATCGCCAATTTAAGTGAATGATATTCTGGACAGTACCAATTACTAAAAATGTTATTTTTCAATAAATCAGGAATTGGGGCCTTCTGGATTCGTCTATACTCCCTTAATTTTCGTACTCGAACACATTTTCAAAATGATGACAATATTCATGAAGGCTTGCGGTTGCACCATGTGAGAGGGAGGGAGGATTGAGGAGTCCTGAAAAGGGTATACCTTCGATCGATGTCAAAGAGATTCGATCAACGACACTGTACTACTGCCAGTCTGTCACGAAGTACCCATTATATTAGTAAGGCCTATGGGAATAGAAGGAAGACATCCATATGAACAAATTTGACCCACATTCGGCCAAAAGATCAATGAGGCATTTTGTGTACATCCCACACAGACGACGAACGTTCGAGTGCACTAGAGCGTAACACCAAGGTACCGGACTCGTCGATTTTTATGAAATAGGGGTTTATCGTAGAAAACTGGTGAGAGTGTGAATGTCAACACGGCTGTGCGAGCGTGACTTGTCAACTCTCTCTCTCTGTCTCTCTCTCTCTTCCCTCTTCTTCTCCCGAAAAAAAGAAAAAAAAAGAAAACAAATCAGGAAATTATATATGTTAGTCTAGTAGATGCAGATGCACATCACAATTCATGAGTCCATTGTCATCCCTCCGTCTAAGATAGGCGGGATCACCCTGCAATATGAATACGCGATTCCTTCACTAGCAGATCGACCATGAATATTTAGATCTGCTCATAAAGCGAGTTCAGAGTGCCACTAATTTGCTAAATTTCAGGAAAACTAAAGAATTCAGTGTCTCGTGAGAGATATAATCTAATCCCTACACACCTTTTTTGTAAAAGATCGTCAATAATATCTAAATTCCCTTCAGTAAATTGCTGAAATCAACATAAAATGTGTCTTTTCCATCGCCGCGGAGCTGAGTCAAATTTGGTGGTCGAAATACGCACGGCTGCGAGCACGGTGTGTAAGCCTCATTGTCCGCTGTGTAAAAGCTTCGTCAGTGTGTTTGCTGTGTATGGTGATGTGCGTGTGTGGTGTCTGCGTGCACCCATGGTGGAAAACGCGACCACATATAAGTATAGGACCTTCATGGCGAGGACAGACAGCGAAGTGCGGACGTCCTCGTTTTTCCGAGGACGTCCTCGATCCCAAAATTCAACGAGAGTACCCAGGATCATTTTGTTATCACTTGTATAATCATAATACACTGAAAAGAGAAAAGTCATCAATTGAGTGGTTTCGGTCCTACGGAGTGTGTTACTTATACACAATCTACAAGGACTTCAAGTTTCGCCGAAAAAATGTGTGTGTGAACTTTGGGCCCTAGTCCCAAGTTGTGCACTGGCCTGCATATCACATTAAACACAAGTCCCAGCATGCATCGCGCCATGAGTGTGGATCAATGCGCGCTTCATCTCTTGCAGCGCATGCAGTGCATTAGTGCTAGCGCCAGTGCGCCCACCGCCCGTCCAGGCGCCGAGTGCAGTGCGTGTCGGCCCGGCCGTCGTCTGCTTGAAATTTGTGACTAGCACTCCTGGGCTTGCCATGGCGACGAGGAGGTTGGAAGGCAATCAGAGCAATGTAAGTACCATGTAATAACGTCATTTACATAGATCATCTTACGTGGTCAAGCTTGTTACCCTAAACTTTGTATTGCCGATCGAGTACGACTCCGGCCAAGTTGAACTTATCAGCTCCCTTTTTAGTAGTCCCAAACACTCTAATTGATGTCATGGAGTCTAAATTAAATCTAAAAAGTACATGAAGGGAAGTTATAAGACCATAAACTTTTTTTTTTTCGGGTAATTAAATGGTTTGAAGAGAATAGCAAATAGCCTCATTAATTAAGGACATGTTTTGTTTTGTAGCATTTTGATTAACTGCATCATTTTTCATCAAGAGCCCATATTTGTTGCTTAACATTTCTCGATATAGATTCTAGACCTACCAGTAATTCTCGTCATTTGTAATGAATATCTCTAAGACAGTGACATCAATTTCCATCGGAAGTGTCTACTTTGCAGTTCACATGCACCCAAGCTTGGTTTTTTCCTTTGAATATCAGATAAAGGTATCCCAAAGGGTCTTTCTTTTGTCTCAAAGAACCTACTTATATCAGATTTGTTACATGAGCATAACGATAAACTCAATTTCTTTTTCTTGATAGTGTTTAAGGTAAATTATTTATTTCTTTTTATTTATAATTGTAGTTTTCTGTGGAGCAAAGAGTGTTGGCACTCTGGCCACCGAATGGATTATTTTACGGTGGCGTGGTTGTTGACATTAGGAATGGTAAGTTCATGATTAAGGTTGTTTTTCTGAGAAGCTAGCAATTAATGTCAACTATCAACAGTTAACGGTAGTTTATTAGCACTTTAAAAGAGAATACCCCTTGATTATATATCAGTTAGAGCAAAAGTGTGTAATTATGATTTCAAGAGTGATTTTTAATCTATATATTGTTTTATCAAAAGAGTTTTTTCTCCCTCCCCCGTTATTTTTGTATCATTTATATTTTAAGCTGATAAATGTTAAACATTGCACAACATTTAAATTGAGGAGGATGTGTAATAAGTACTGCTACCTTTTTCAAATATTTATTTCCATTGATTTAATCAACAGGCTAAGAAGCTTCAAAGGCAGATAGAGGCACATATTCCACCGTTGTTAATCTCTAGCGGGATTATTATTAATATTTCTATAAATAAGCAGAATAATGAAATGGCTTTTCAGGATTGATGTGCTGAGAAAGAAACCAATGGATTTCTTCATAAGAAGATTGCTATATTTGTAAAGGATATCAATTTAGTCTTAATTGATACAAATGTACACTTTGTCATTTCAGGAAAATGCAAAATCCAGTATGAGGATAATGATGTTAGGTGGCTCCCTGAGCATCAGGTAAGTAATCGTTTATTTTTCTCCTTGACATGGGCGGGTAGGATTCATATATATATGGCAGTTCAATCATTCATTCAAGTTTTTCCATAAACATAAAAAACAAGGCTTTTGAAGTCGTGTTTAATCATTAGGTACATTAAATAATGTTGCTCAGATATGTCTTGGTTCAGTAGCCCTGGAAACTGTTTTTGTTTGAGAGGGGATTCAGAACCAATAAAGACCCATCCCTCTGTCATAAGACTTAGCACATGTATGTACAATATGTACATGTTTATGAAGATTATCGGTTAAATTTGAGGTCAAAGGTCAGAGATAATACCTTGAGGTGCTATGGAATGAAACTTGCTCTTGTATATATCTGCATGAATAACTAAATGTATGCGGATATCACCTGACTATACTTATTGGTCTTACTGTCAAAGTTTAAATATAAATATAAATGACTTCACATGGTATGTCACGTTATCGAGAAAATAGCGATGCCCATGCCATGCTGAGAAACTGTACTTTGTTCTTAGTTGCCTCTCTTATACACTTTGGTGCGGAATCTTGTAGATTAATGGGCAAGAGTGTTAGGTTGTCGAGTTATAATGGAGCTAGTCCAATGAATATACAAGCAAATGTATGTATCTATACAATATAAAGGTCTGAACTCCATTGCCACAATTTTCACAATACCACAAGAATAGCTCAAGATCTAATCTGTTGGGGATTTTAAATATTATTTCTCAACTTCTAATTTGCACAAATATTTACTGTTGCTTTTAAAAGGGACAAGTCACCTTTAGGGTATCACAATTAACGAGTAACATGCCTGTGTAGGTCACCTGAATAAATCTCAGATGGCCAAATGTGACGCTATCTTGGGTCGAGGCAGGTACTGTAGAGGCAAATTATTATCTGTGGATTGTTTAACAAGCCTAAATAATGGGGTGACATGTGTGATTTAAAGATATTTCAGGTATTGATTATGCAGATAATATGTTAATCTGCCATATGTAATAACATATACCTGTTAAGATGAAACGTCTAATAAAACTAGATTTGTTTAGGATTTTTGTTTTGTTTTCCTACTTCTTGTTACATTTAGGTTAGAGCTGATCCTACTGAGTCTCCTAAAGAAGGCAAGATGGCCAAGGAAAATGCTGTTGGGCTTTCCGCACAAGGCATGCTGGTCAAGGGCGATGCTGATGAGCTGTCTACAGAGGTTATGTTGGTCATGGGCGATGGTATTGAGCAGTCTACAGAGTTAATGACGGTCAAGGGCGATGCTGTTAAGCAGTCTACAGAGGTCATGTTACTCACAGGCGATGCTGTTGAGCAGTTTACTGAGGTCATGACGGTCATGGGCAATGCTTTTGAGCAGTCTACAGAGGTCATGATGGTCAAGGGCGATGCTGTTGAGCTGTCAACAGAGGTCGTAACCGCCATTGAAGATGCTGTTGAGACATTTGCAGATGCCATGATAGTTAAGGGCGATGTTCTTCAGTCATCTACAGACGGCATGACGGTCAAGGATGATGGTGATGACATATCTGATGGATATGATAGTGTCGAGTCTTCCTCAGTTTGGCTATCTAATACCTACGTCAGTCTTAACAGTCCCATTCCAAATCCAGAGAACTTCCATGCATTGTCTCTCAGTAGCATTGGCAGTAACAGTGACAGTGAGTATGCACCTCTGACAAACAATGAGACAGACAGTGGCAGTGAGTATGCACCTCAGTCCGACAGTAAGCCTGTGAGTGACTGTGAGCATTTGCTACTATCCCACCATTTGCCAAGAAATCCACTTGGTTCCACCTGCTCAGAAAAGATGAAACCAGTAATGTCAAGTGGTGATGTATCTCAAACTGTTACAAAAATGAAGAATTGTGACACAAGAGAGAACATACCAACATCAAGTGATGATGTAACATCTACTAGTACTTTATTTGATAAGGCTAAGTCACATGATATAACAGTAATGCCAAATTTGAATGCAGGGCGTAGAAGTAAATGGTACAAAAAACAATGTTGTTACTACTGTTCTGGCCTGTTCTCCGAACTTCCAAGGCACTTGGAGAAAAAGCATGCAGAAGAGCCTGAAGTGACTAAAGTTATGTCACTCACAGGAAGAGCTAGACAGCAACATCTCAAGAGGCTTCGTAATATGGGAAATCATCGTCACAATTGTGAAGTGTTCAGAAAAAGGAGTGGCAGTCTCATAGTTGTATATCGTCCATCAAACCATGCAGATCCTAACAAATACGGCCCCTGTCCATATTGTTTTGGATACTATCTTCGCCGAGATTTATGGAGGCATGAGTGTCTAGAAAAGCCGGTCAAGGTAGAAGGGAAGAGGAACGGAATTTTGCGACATAGTGATCTCTTGAAGGCACCCCCAAACGGAATAAGTCAGGCTGTGAATGAATTATTCAATGACATGAAGAGGGACCAAGTGTTTCAAGTTTGCAAAAGTGACCGACTGCTCCAGGAATTTGCAAAGCGAGAGTACATGACAGTTGGCCGTGACAAGGTCTTGAATGACCAGCACAGTTACATCCGTGCAAACTTACGAGGATTAGGGAGGCTCTTACTGCAGCTTAGAAAGCAAGTTGGCAAACCGAATGCATCTCTTCAAGATTTCCTCCGTCCCAGAAAGTTCGAGGAAGTTTGCAAAGCAGTGCATGGTGTTGCTGAGTTTGATGAAAAGACACATTTCTACAAAATTCCATCTTTGGCCCGCAAACTTGGGCATTCGTTGAAGAAATTGGCAGTCATCTTGAAAAGCGTCGCCCTTGAGGGAGGAGACAAATCTGGTGTCAGCGAAGCAGTTGACTTCCTGCTCCTATGCGATTCCAACTGGGATGTTTTTGTATCAAAACATGCCCTATGCACACTTTATGAAGCGGAGATCGACCTAGAGGTTCTGCCCACAAATGAGGATATTGTGAAAATGAGGAACTACCTAGAAGCCAAAGGAAGTGAGCAAATAAACACACTGAAGATGTGCCAAGATGATACCATTAGTAACAAAGCCTGGGACAATTTGAATGAGGTTCTTCTTTGTGAGCTTATGATGTTCAACCGCAGAAGGGCCGGACAAGTCTCAAAGATGAAAATAGCAGAGTACAGGCGAAGCTGTAAGGCCACGGAACAGAGACAGTACGAGGAGTACGAACAGCTCTCAGAGATGGAACAAAGCCTATGTAGAATGATGGATGTTGTGGAAGTGACAGGGAAAGAAGGGAGGCATGTGCCTATCTTGCTCACACCAACATTGAAGGAGAGATTGGAAATCCACATTGTAGCCAGAGAAAAACTTGTAACAGAAACCAATGAGTATGTGTTTGCTAGGGCAAATTACAAGAGTAATGGGCACATCAGAGGATCAGACTGTATGAGGAAAATATCTACCGAAGCTGGGCTGAAGAACCCACATTCCCCCTGCTCAACAGAGTTGAGGAAACAGGTCGCTACTGCAGCACAGCTTTTGGCTCTGAGACCAGACCAGGTTGACCTTCTTGCAGGTCTCATGGGGTACAATATAACAGTGCACAAAGAATATAACCAACTACCAGACCCAGTACTGCAGGTTACCCTGTTGTCAACGATCTTTCTCCTCATGGAAAGGGACAAACTTGCAGCACAAAGGGGAACATCGCTAGAAGCCTTGGATGTGTCCATCAAAGAGAGCAATGACCCTGGGACAGATGTTGGTGTATCAGCTACTGTTGATGATGAGGCCACTTCCAGCTCTGATAATGATGAGGCTGCTTCCAGCTCTGATGATGATGAGGCTGCCTCCAGCTCTGATGATGTTGGTAGGTGAACATGTATGCTGCTGTTTTTGTTAATGTTATTGATCAGATGTCAACAATTACAATGCCTTCTTTTTTATTTCAATTATGCCTCTCTAAATGGTGGTGACACTGAGGTCACTTTAGTCACCATAGTTGATTCATTTTCTACGTTATACATTTAAATGTTCATGTATTTGACATTTAACCAATACAGTCTGAAAAATTTGTAGGAGTTTCATTGGCTGCATGACTTCCATTCCTCCTGAAACAGGTCAACAGTTAACCCTCCATGTGTCTTGTGCATAATTGTTAATTAGATATATTTAAAATCTGTCTTGATGTCTGCATATTAATCTTGTCTTATTGGAGTGTAGGCCTATTGTACAAGTATATACACATTTTCTCACGAAATTGTCATGAAAATTGTTGCCAATTTGATACTTCTACAGCAATGAACACAAACAAAATCGAATAGCAAATCATTATAGAATAACTTCTGGGTTTCACTCTCATTGTAAACTTTTTGCATTTACTTTGAAAGCATCTTTGATTTTAGGTTTAATTTTCTCCTAACTAATAAACAAAAATTAATTGAATACTGTATCATACATGGATTGATAATTTCATGCTTTCTTTAATCATACCATTGAATGACATGTTTTTTTCAGACTTCATTGGAGACACTACACAGAGACATCAGACGAGGCAACTTGCAGTGAAACGAAATAAACCAAAACGTCAAAAATCTCGTGAGTTGATTTCCCATTTTAAAGAAGTAAAACACCATTACATTATTTTCCAAGGTCGTCAAAGTTTGCAAACAATTGTATCAGACTAATGGGGGCATTTTGGGCTTGCTGCCCAGGTGAGCTAAAAGAGCATATTTTATCATTGTGTATTTTACAGCATTTTCCACTTAGAACTCTTTCAAAGACGGTATACACATATGTTTTCCCACGAAAAGCTTCTTGTGTTAGCTGTTTTGTGTCTACAAGTCTAGTGCTTATAAACTGTTGTTAGCTTTTTTTAATTTTAGAAAGACAAATAAAATCAGTAGAGAACCTAGAAAACGCATCAAATATGGGAGAGGAAAGTGTCAAATGTCATGTATTCACATATATTAACTATCATTATCTTGTGCAAAGCCTTTAGCCTGAGATTGATGATGTGCTTCAGGCGAAATTTTAAAAAAATCGTGCACACCTAAATTCCATATATTTCGCCTTTAAGCTAATTTCAGTTTAAAAATCAGCTAATTAATGTCCAATTTCTAACTACCATTTCTGTTTCTTTTTGTAACTGTTATGCGCATGTTTCATTCAGATGCCGTTTCATCCTGCACAAATCGAAGTACCTCCCTTACATCAAAGCGCAAGTGGAATGAAGAAGAGATCAGAGCTATAAGAACCTTAAGTTGTGTCCTAGCACTTCGCCTACCACGAAAGTTGGAAATCGAAGAATTGAAGAGCAAGTATCCTGTACTTAATTCCCGTACATGGCGCAACATCAAAGATTATATGCGAATTAATAAGAAAACTCTTCTTAAATATGCAAAGTAATACAATTTGTGATTGTCATTATTTGTTACATGTTCATATAATTGAACTCCCAGAAAGTGACATTTATTTCACCTTGTCAGGTAGAAGCGAGCATTTCTTGTAAAGTGTATTGCATTAGTACGCTTCTAAAAGTAGTACATACATAATTAAACAAATATTGATGGCATTGTTAGAGACAATTCCTTGTACATGTAGGTCTCATAAAGCAGTGGGATAATAATTCGATTGTCTTACAAGTATTTTGTTGCCCTTTTTTCAAACTGGAATTGAATGTACTTACTCAGAACCTTTTGAAAGAATCTCTCTGTTTTGAAAATGACTTCATTTCTTCTTATCTTTCACTGGGTGCAATCATTTGTACCAGTTCCCCTCCCTCACAACAAGAACAAACAAAAACAAACCCTTAAGAAGTTAATGATACCTTATCTACAAATGAAGGTCTAATAATTGTGACAGTTGTACAGATTATTTTCTAAATTTTGTTTAATTATTATTTTTTGATTAGGTAGCTATGTAGAAAATAAGCGATTATGTTGTACAAGTCAAAGAATGGTTGCTTTCAAGTTTTTCCATGAAAAGGATTTCTATCAATGCAGCATGAGTTTGTTGACCTAGTAAACATTTAATATATATATCATATATATTTAAGTATCTGCTCTTCTTCAAAGCCAATGACTCAAATCAAATGCCGCTTAGACCAAAATGTAGAAGAATGGAGCATCAAGTTTATATCATAATTGTACAGTACATGTATAATGATAAAGATAAATAGCCTAGACATACCACATGGTCACCTGCCTTTAATATTATTCACATGGTTGCAATAACAATCCTAGGAAATATTCTTGTATGACGTTGCTTATTTATTAATTTTCCTACTCAGCTGTAAGGCTTTAACAGGCTCCTTCCTATATTCAGGATCTAATGCACCCTTATACGTATACCTTTCCACTTGCCTTGAGATCCCAACAGCACAATCTTCTTCAACTCCTGAAATCCCAGACTAAGTACTATGGTAACTGCATATTCAGTGTAATGGCCATTTCCCTTTTGAACAGTCTCCTACAATAAAACCGTGATGCCGGTTCTCTCTAATCACTCAAAAATCTTCTAAAATATACCTTTTCCTGTAAATGTTATTATTTAATTATTCAACATAATTTCAGCTATGAAATTTGTTTTATCCCATATCATAATTCTAGTTTTGTTTGGTTTAAAATAGCCTTGAATTGTTACGTCTTATGTATAATTGGATGATTGCATCTGAAAGGCTTACATTGGCTGTGTATTAATGTCGTTACATGAGAATGCTATTAATGTACCTGAAGATCGTTTGATCTTCTTTGGGATTTAAAAGATTTTACAAGTATTGTTTATTTTAAAAGTGTCTTGATCTGGTACCTCTTATGTATAATTGCTTGATTGTATCTGAGGGGCTCATCTTAATTTCGTTACATGAGAATGTTATACATGTACCTGAAGATCGTGTAACATTGGAGCAGCATTCTGACATGATAAACAGAGATGAAGCCGTCTTTTCTATTCATGACCAAATACCAAGTTTTCCAGAACCTTGTTCGTTTTGTAGTTTACATTCCGCAGGTATGATTTATTATCGTTGATAAAGATGGATTTGGGGTTTCAGTTGATTGGTAGTATGAGGGCAATTACTGTAGGACCATGATAATCCTGTGAATTGTGTTACCAATACCATTTTGTTACCCTTTTAAGTGTTCCATTGTGTTTAACTTTTTTTGATTAAATGGTTGTTTCAATTGTTATAAAGAAACGTAAAACACTGTATGACTCATGTTTTACACTGTTTTCTAAGGCTGTGTGGTCAGAACTATTATAACTGTATAACCATTAACCAGACCGATTTGACAATCATGCAAGGGGGGGGGGGGGGGTCCTCACCTTGCCGTTACGCCAGGGTACAATAAGAGGGAATCCCGCCCCTTACAACAAATCTCGTAAGGGCCTACACCAGTACTGCACGACTTTGAGTGAATTGTAGCACTGGCTTGTGATATCTGAAGTCTGACATCTTGGATAAAATGTCATGAGAGTGTTGAGATGATGAGTGAGTAGTAAATACCTCAATTTTTAATATGTGCATGTAATGATATGGAAGTGACAAAGAAACAAGACAAAACAATAATTATTTCTTCTTTATTTAACACAAATGCACAATGAAAATCAGTGACGACGGTTAAATTAACGTGCTCATTGGTTTCATATTCATTCAAATATTTATACCTAAATTATTTTATGGGTCAACATTTTCAGATGTCTTAGGAAATGTTGTTTTAAAGTTAGCATCACATTTTATCATATGACCTCATTGACCTGTCTTAATTAGATACCCTTACTTCTATTGCCAAATTAATACAATACCTTTGGACATAAAAGTACTGTATGTCACTAGGAAAATCAACAAAATATATGTTTTCAGTGCCCTTTGAAAATTGTAGTAATTGTCCTCGGTTCATAAGAAATGTTAAAGTAGACCTACAGTATGTGTCCTCAGTTTCTAAGGAAAGGTAATACAAAGACATATACAAAAATACATATAGTGTCCTCGTTTCTTATGGATTTCAATAAATTATATGTCCTCGGTACTATAGGACATTGTAACAGTATGTATCCTCGGTTCCTCAACAAAACTGATACAGCAACGGTCCTCGGTTCCCAGCAGAATTTATGAGGTTTGTGTCCTCGGTTCACTGAAGAAGTTAGTAAAGCATGTGTCCTCGGTTCCTTAGCAAGGCTTATCCACCATACAATGTAGGTCCTCAGTTCCTAGCGGAATTTATGAGGTATATGTGTCCTCGGTTCACTTGGTATTTTAGTACGGAAATTTGTCCTCGGTCCTCATGGGGGAATATTATACAGTGTGGTGTCCTTGTCTCAATTGATATGTTATACAGAATGTGTTTGTCCTCGGTTCCAGTGGAAAAAGAATAATAAGCTCATAAACAGCTATATATACAGTATGTGTCCTCGATTTCCATGGGGAAATCTTTTATAAGTGGGTGTGTCCTCGGTCCCCGAAGAAAAGAACAAGGAGTACATGAAGTCATGTGTGTCCTTAGTTTAAATGAAAGTATGAGAGGTCCTCGATTTTTTCAAAGTTTAAAATAGAAGTCTCAACGACCAAATATAATACTTATAAAATTAATTGTGATCCGAAAACATCTTTATTTTGTCGAATATCCTTTAAGAAAAAGAGTCATCGGTTTGTATGGTTCACCACATGTTCCCCGTTTTACACCATGAACGTGTATGTGTGTGTGTGTGTGTGTGAGAGTATTTGTATGTTCTATATTCTGTAGCTTAGTATTTTCATCCATTGTATAATCATACGTAACATTCTTTTTACTGTAAATGTATGTATTTTGTTATAGGGCCCCGCTCACAAGCTTAGCTTCTAAAGGGGTCCTAAAACCATTCAGTTTATGATGTAATCAAGTTAGAATATGTTGATTGATGTACTATTACCAGTCTCTTTTTTATGTAACAGATTATATCATGCTTTGTATGGTTTTGAATAAAATGAACTGAACTGAACTTACGCACAATGCATAAATTACGGAGGTCGATGCGTAAATTTCAGAAAGCTTCTTTTCATTGGATTGAAATTGGCCCTAATTTCTCGACAACCAATCAAATTATGTTTTACATCAGACGGCACGGGATTATATACCCTATGTTTTGGCACCCGAGATGGCCCAATAACAAGTCGCAGTTACGAGCATTAGCTCCTTGAAGTACACAACCCCAGTGAAAAAAGCGAATTTTCCTGTGACCTCCATAGAGAAATCACAAATTGAATGATTGTTGTCCATTTTTGAAGACGAAAAGGCCCTATTTTCCAGTATTCAAATCAGTTCGAAATTGGTATCAGTGGAAAGAACAGTATTTGAATATGTGATTTCCACCCGAGATGGTGTGAAATCAAAGTTTGTTTACCTCGTAGGAGCATTTCTTTGCACACTTAGCGCATTTTCAAAGACGATTTCACGTGTTGTAGACCGCGGAGCGATACCGCGTGAGCAGATGCCCAAAATTTGTTCATATGTTTTCTGTAATCATCACCATCATCGATCATCATCTTCATCACTACCATCCTCCTCCTCATCCTGCTCCGTATCATCATTTTCATCATTCTTGCTTGCATTTTTCTGTGTGTTTGTGTAGAAGTCATTTATGTTTAATTTAGCTGCTTTCGTTTCCGACCGATCAATCACTCAATTGAAACGTAGAGAGAGGGAAAGAGAGAAAGCGAGATGGACTGTGTGCGTGAGTGTGAGTGAGTGTGTGAGAGAGAGAGAGAGAGAGAGAGAGAGAGAGAGAGAGAGGGATAGGGGAGGAGGAGGCATACAAAAATATTAATACATACATACATATGTAAAATTCTGACATTATTCTATTTATTGAGGTCTGAAAATATCACAAGTTCGTTTCCATATGAGCGACAAGATACATATATCAATCACCACTAATCATTACACAATCATGACAATGCATAGATTTCTTGCTAGTTATATTGTTATCATATTCATATAGTCATCATTTGTATATGGTTATCATTTTTACTCCCCTCACTTCCCTATGTAGAGACAAAATTTAGTACTTCGGTGGAATGGTAACAAGTTGTGAAAAGAATACTGTACAGTACTGCTAGATTACGATGTATTCAAAGTCTAAAACACTCCATTCATTGTGAGGTTCGTGTGACCTTCACTCAGGCCGGAGGGAATGATTCATATATATATATATTTCCATCCAAAATGTCAATACCCTCATTTGATAGACACATGTCAGTCACATTGTTTTTGATTTAACGATGTGTGAAAGAAACATCACATTAATTAATGACGTCATTCGTGCCTCTCTTCTTAATGGACATGAGTGTATTACTAGCCTATAATCTAGGCGGAGTGCCGAGCTTTTTTCTTTGCTGCTAGACTAACCCTAAGCAGAACGTCTGATACGGCACTCCGCCTAGATTATAGGCTAGTGTATTACATGCATGTCACATTTGAACTGTGACTTGGAATCAAGAATAAAGAAATCCCATGGGGCATCAAAAGGTTCGAGTTTTTTTTTTTGGGGGGGGGGGGGGGGGGTGTGCAACTGGTTGAGCAGCAGATGCAGAATTGTACATATTTTCATGTACCATTTTAGGTGAAACATTATCATCATTTTTTTTTTGTAAATCATGAATTGCCAGATACTTTTATCAATCATCTAAATATATCATATCATCACAAAGGTATAGAAATATATTTCTATATCTATATTATTTTGTTGTCAGTTGACAATATATATATGACATGAATCTATACAAAGAATGTTACAATATACATGTATATATATTTATGGCATAGAATGTATTGGCGCCAGCTTGAGAATATCCATTTGTGCTAATTATATCTAATTACAATATGAATTAAAAACACTTTAATATAAACAGAAACAGATACAGAAACATAAATATTATATCAGAGAGAGAGAAAGAGAGAGAGAGAAAGAGAGAGAGAGAGAGAGAGAGAGAGATAGGACGGGGCACGGGTGACAGAAATGAGGTGAAAAGAAAGGCAAGAGGAGGAAAAGAGAGGGCTTATATTGAGGGTCAGACAATGAGGGACGAGTGTAAGGAGAGGAGAGGAGAGGAGAGGAGAGGAGAGAAGAGGAGAGGAAAGAAAGAGAGAGAAAGTTAGTGAGAGAGAGAGAGAAAGAGAGACAGAGAGGGTGAGAGAGAGAGAAAAAAAAGTGAGAGAGAGAGAGAGAGAAAGAGAAAAGAGAGAGAGAGAGAGAGGGAGAGATAGAGAGAGATAGAGTGTGAGAAAGATAGCAGCATCAAAGTAAAGCAGCAATAATTGTATTATTGATACTACATAATGATCCTAACCTAAGGTCAACTACCATTACATGTTTTTATCTCTATCAACTATCATCATTGACAAGTACTGAGGTACAGTTTGCATTGTTTTTTACATTGCATAATTAAAACAAACTTATTGAATAACATACAAATCATTGCAAATGGATGAATTAGAAAAAAAGATATTTTAGAATAATCACAGCTAACAAGATGGAGAGGCTTCATGAATACCTATTAATTTGCCCTCTTGAAAGAATACTTGCATCTGTGTATCTTGGAATGTACCACAGGTGCAAAAATGAATACTGATGTCAATTTTTACAATTTTGTACGAATGACCTTTATCGACACATGCGTAGATAGTATCTACGCAGTGGCTTGTTTGCAAAAAGTTTCTAGATTTACAGTACCTTGCAAAAAACTCTACTGATTGAGGAGTCAATGGGACACAAATCAGTTTATATACTGCAGATTTTACTCTACTAAATAGAATAAATATATAAAATTACATATGATTACTTTCATTTGAAAAAACATGAGTGAGAGAAGAGCTGCTGATTGGACAGATGAACAAGGTGTGCCGTGTAAAACATGGAATGATATATGAAAATTCACTACTGAAGATCTATAAATACTAAATCAATGAGTTATTTATGTCCTAAATAGTGGAATATGATTCCCCAAGTTATAACAAAATCACAATTCACATCTTCCTTTAGAAAACAATATAAAGTCGTACTACTAAATAGTTATTAATCATCACAGTTGTTGATTTCTTATATCTGAACATTGTTGGTTACTTTTCCCGCCTTTATATATATATATTCTATTTCACTTTCTCTCATCTTATAGATAGTTGAAGTGTCTGTACTTTGCTTATTTCAATTAATATATTGTTGTGTGCTTATAATATTTTGTATTTTTGTAATGGGTGATCCAACTTTACAGGTTTTTCGCAACCTTCATGGAAAGCCCCGTATATAACCTTTGTAAATATAGTTAAAATTTACTGTTACTGTTACCATGTATACTTTCATTTTTATCTTGCGAAATAAATTGAATTGAATTGAATTGAATTGAAATACAGCTTCAAGAATACATTTATACGATTCATTGAAGCACTCTGGGTTAGGAATGTTACCTGTATACAAAAACTACTCCAACACATATAGTACATGTCATACATTTATGTTAATTCTATATTATTTATAACATGTATTGCCAGCATAAATGTATGTAATACCTTGCATAATCACATTATAGATACATTGTATACATGTATATCTTCGATTGCACTCTCATCCCGTAAATGTATCTAATCAATAATATATTTCACAATCTTTAAAGCAGATTAAAAGCTAAGCACACACAATGATTTTGGCCTATTCTCTCAATGATATATGTTCACAATCTCAATACATTTACATTAGAAAACACTTAGATTAAGATTTATACTCTTGTACCTAGTTAAAGAGAGTTAGGAGCAGATTCAACAAAGTACCAAAATACAAGGACTTGCCCTGCCAGAAACACTTTTCAGCTCACCAAAAACAATTTGCCGGCTAAATGTTAAAAGGTATCAACGTCAAGTTGATATACATGGATGAATACACTCTCAGTAGAACATATGAATCAGTAAAAAAATAGTTGAAAACTTGAAATTAATCCCTTTGCATAAATTACAATCCAAAATGGCCGGATTACAAACTTGGGCTGTGATGTACATGCTTTTAAAAACTGTAATAAAGTATAACAACTATTTCAACAGGACTGACCTTTTTGTACCCTTCTTACAAATGAATGGGAACAGTTTCAACAAAGCATTACCAACATATCACAATTAGGAATGAGTTGCATCGTCATTGGCAAAGTAATAGTAAATTGCATAAAACTTTCATGGCAAGCAATCCAAATCTTCTTCATTTTTTGTTTACTTTCCCCTATTTTTCAGCATTATGATAACCCTGGTATTTAGATTTTGTAGTTATACAACCTGAATTCACCCTGGAAATTGATAATACTGAATACTAATCATAGGTCAGGTCGTATCAGGTTTGACATATACATTTTCATAAAAAATTAATTCAACAAGTATAAAATTGTCATACATAATAATATATTATTCCGCTTTCATATAGCGCTTTATACATCTACAATGTTTCTAAGCCCTTTACAGATATACTATTTCCCCTGTCATTGGATTCAATACTAGCCCGCACACACTATGTGCACAATCTCCACTCACTGGGGAGCATTCCAGCCAAGCGTCCTACCGGGTAACCAATTGAAGTAGCAAGTGCAGGTTAATATCTTGCAAAAGGATATTAGTGCCGTGTCGGGATAAAAACCAACAAGGTGGATGACTGAAGCCTATGTTGTGTGATTACGTGCCTCTACCCTGTTTCATAGACAAAGGCTATGTTACAGTGGAAAACACTCCGTCCCTCGGATAGGATGTTAAATGGAGGCTCCATGAAGAGGAGAGTCATCACCTTTGCACATTAAGAACCCACTGCACTATTCGTATAAGAGTAGGGGGGAAAGCCCTGCTGTATTGGTCCAACTGCACAATCACAATCAGTTATACCGGGAGGAGAGACCCGAGTGTTACAGTGATTCAGTTTGCTTTTTGCCTCCCAGGCACAGGTGATGCCAAATACATAATAATTTTATGTCCAGTATAAAAGTTTTCAAAGAAACATTTCCATGTAGTTAGCTAAAATAGTGTTATAATGATGTTTGTTTTGGTCCATAGTCAAAAGCCTGTATACATCTAGGTACCGGTATTTCTTTTTTAGTTCATAAAAATAAACATTACAGGGTATATCATAGATTTGTTAAAGATTCTTCTTTAGAGTAAAGAAATATTTGCTGATACTGTACTGTGTAAAACCCCGAGGTAAACCTAGCTAATGAAAGTACTTATTCTTCTTTTTCTTCGGAGTCGTAGAAGCGTTCTAAGAAAGCACGTCGGATGCTGCCTGGAATCTTCTGATGTTTATGAACGAGTCCCTCCACAGCCTCATGGGCCTAGTCAGAAAGATGGGAAAGAAATTAAAATACATTTAATGAGAAAAAGGACAAACTCTAGATTGCTTAATATGGGTCAAAACTACAGTGCTAACGATGACCATCGTAATGTTGTTGGTGATGATGATGATGATGATGAATCTACATAAAATGTCACATTATACTACAAGAAGACTTTTTCGTATATATCTGATAATAGATAAAATAATATCCAGGCAAGCTGCTTATGCTTAAATCTTCTTGGGGTTCCATATAATTTGATATTTTGTTGATCATGTTTATTTTCGGTAATTTTGACTCAGTAGCACTTGCTCGATTCAAAATTGAGGAAATATGATGGCTCAGTAGTGGAGCAGTGGTCTCTTAACTGGGAGGTCCTGGGTTCCAAACCAAGTCTATGCACTCATGCCTTCGGTATGGCATTAATCCTCATTAAAAAGTCCCTCAGAGAGGACTTAAAGCTGTTGCTCCCCTTGGTTGTTTACTTACACACATAGACAGTACATGCTTTATTACTAGCCAGATAAAACAGTTATCGTAATCAAACATTATAATCATAATCACAATACCATGAGGGCGTTTTCTTTTGTCTATATGTACTGGTTGATAAAAATTCTACAGAATGTATAAGACAGCAATCTGGACCTGTGGTATACAATTACCCAGTACATGTACCTCAATGTAACAACAGTAGACAACATGAAGAGCGCCAGCTATCTTTGAAATGAAACCAGTCTCTCACCATTTACTTGCATTGGTGTCTCATGGGACGTACAAATCATAGAAAAAAAACCTTTAAAAAATTGATACCCCCGGTTATTCATTATTGAAGGAAAAAACAAATATCTAAAGATCATAATGGTAAGAGCAAACAGTGGCATGAGTGGCCTGCCATAGTAAAGTCTGACTTAAAGTCGATCTTATGCACTCCATAAGGACTGAAGCAAAAGTAGAATACTAACCTTCTGTACGATATCATCGACTGTCATCTGGGGATCCCACTGGATTGGAGGACCAATGAATGTCCTGGAAATTAAAAAAGGAAACAAAGAATGTAATTTTACTTCTTTATCTCCCAAAACATAACGAATTGCATGTATAAATGTACTTTTATGGAAAACACAGAGACATAACTTTTTTTTTTCGAAAGGAAAAGAAATGGCCGAATTCTGATTCTGTCGGAAGCGCTCCTATCCACTATGCATGACGGACAAAGACAGCAGACAAAATATTCAGTTCCTCAGGTAGACAATAGAACATCCCTTCATTGCTAATATGTAAAAATGTGTAGAACAGGTGTCACATGCATATTCACCTGTTCTACACATTATTACATAATAGCAGTGAAGGGATGTTCCTTTTTCTACCTGAGGAACTGAATATTTTGTCCGCTTTCTTTGTCCGTCATATTCATAGTGATCCCCAGTAAACACCTACATTGTACATGTATCAAACAATTTTGGGCAGCTTTGGATTCTTCAAGATTTATAGTTTGGATAAGGCTGTATTCAAAAGATTCTACAACTGGATAAACTTTCAATTGAGCAATGAGACACTTGGGACACAGAACTGAATGCTGAAACATCCTTTGTTGCCCTACCAAAGTTATCTTTTGTTGTGCTGCCTAAAGCCACCTATTGTCAGTCGATTGCAGTAATTAGGAATGAAAGGACGCAGGAACATTACTACTAACAAAAGAGGGCAATAGGATTATAGTATATGCAGTATATATAGTATATTAAAAGATAAACCAGGATCTGAGATTTAAGTGGCCTTAAACATAATAATGCTGATTACATTAATCCTCTTTATGATGTGTACATGGGGTTTCCCCCTGTGACTATTAACACAGTTCTATTTGAAAGCTAAAAAAAAAGGGGAAAAAAATGACTTGAGGTCCAGTCCAGCATTGTGCTGGCACTGTGGTACATGTGCAAAGGCACTTGACTGACATACTAGAAGGTAAAAGGTTGAATCCATGTTCAGCTCTTGTTCATATCCGTGAACAAGCTGTTTACCCCACATTTGTCTCCCACCACCCAGGTACATGCATGTACATGTATATCAAACAGGTTAATGTATCTGGCAATGATGGGGTAATACTAATTGCAGGGACCTCTAGAATAGCAATTATAATACTGATGAGGCTACCATTGGTAAATACATGTATATTATCATTGGTCACTATATATCTAACACAAACGGTTTACAACTACATCATTCATACCCATAGTTAATGTGAATTAAAGAAAAAAAAGAAGAAAAAATCTCTTTTCTGTACCTCAAGAAGTAAAGGTGGACTTGTTGAATCAGGGCATTTGTTGAATACTAATGTGCAAAATGTTCAAGTAATATATATTGGGGAAGAAAAATTGAATTAAAAAAAAAAAAAAAAAAAAAAAAAAAAAAGGGAATTCTTCATAAAACCTGGTGAGGAAACAAATAATTTAATTCTTAACTGTATTTCATTTGTGAAACCAAACATGTTTCATTGAAGATAACAGGAACTAAACGAAATACCAACATCCAGCATGCAAATGAACTTTTCATTACAAGAAAGTGAAACTTATATCTCCCACTGTGTCATCCAGTGTTTTCCCTTACTTTAGTTTAACGGGGAAACCCCCATAGATGGGGACCAGTGGAGCTCTAGTCTTCTCATACAGCCACCTGAGGATGCTCCGCCCTAGCTTGGGTGTGCGGAAGGCTTCTCTGCAATTCTGAGTAAAGACTGGAATGATAGGCTACACCAGATGAGGAAAAAAAAAGAGAGAGAATATCAGGGCTTAGTTAGATATAATAAATGCACATGCATAATGTTCTTTGCACATTTTGAAACATCATCTCACAATAAAATAGCCTCACAGGAGCTAGCAAGTTCATATCAAATGAATAGAGCTTGTTTCAATGAATTTTGGCTAATTAAAGGGGAAGTCCACCCTGATATTATCTTGGTTTTGATAAAAGCAAACAAAAATGAGAGAAACAAATGACTGAAAGTTTGAGCAATATCCGATTAAAAAAGGAAAGCTATGAACTTTTGAAGTTGTCATCTGTGAAATACAAATTGGCTCCACTTTGACGTATCTTGCAAGCTCCTCTCCAATTTGCTCTGTACAGAAAATGTTCATAACCTTTCATTTGTCTTAGTTATTGAACAAAAAAAAAAAAAAAAAAAAAAATTGGGAAACAAATAATCAGGAATAAAAAAAAAAATCTTTGATCGTACCACTTTGGCTTCCATAGCGACCTTTGCGAACCCTTTTCTCTGGCCCCACATGAGAGTGTAAGTGTTGCCGCTGAAGTAGGCTTCTCTGGTTCCCCCAGGCGCTATGGCCAGCAGGTTGCCTTCCTTGAGGATCCGAACACACACCTCTCGGGTACCAACGTTCACCGCAAAGATTCTCCATAGTAACTTGAGGCCTGGAGAAATCAAAATAGACGGATGCCAGGTCAGTGAAAAAAACATACATATGTAAAAGGGTCTACATAGTAATTAAGGAATAATGAAAAGCCCCCCCCCCCAAAAAAAAAAAAAAAAATCTTTCTTTCTCCCTCTTTGGGCTGGTTTTGAAGGTTTTTTTTTCAAAGCCAACCATAGATTTCAAGATTTTTGGGTCGGTCGCAAAGGGCAATACAACATCTTTCTTTAAACGCCCAATAATAGGCATTTATAAATATAGCACCGTCTATCTAGACAATTCTATTCAGAGGCTCACAAATTAATTATCAGCTCAGCTTTAGTCTAGCTGCCATCACAGCACTCTAGCATTTTAATGAATTAATTCCTGCCAGGTACCCATTTACATCACCTGGGTCGAGTGTGGCAAATGTAGATTAATGCCTTGCCAAAGGACATTAGTGCCATGTTCAGGGATCGAACCATGACGTTTGAATTTCAAGTCAAGTGCTTAAACCACTCGACAACAATACTTCTTCAGCGAGGTACAAACCAAATTTATACTACAGCTGTGGAAAACAAATCACCCAAAATAGTTTTTTATTTGCAAGAGTTCAATGACGCTATGTACATGTATACTACAGTCAAAATATGAACTTCAAATACAATGTACCGGGTACTTCAAAAGAGAAAGAAAGAGAGATTGCAAGTTAAAATGCTCTGTCGATTTACAATGATTAAAGAAGTGCATTAAATGCATAAACTACTTGAGGCAATCATACACACTCGCATAAAAAAAGGCCTGCAAAAGGGGACTGGTACACTCTATTTTGAAAACATGTCCCTTATCATACTCATTAGGTTACGCAAGGGGATTTTACTGTTTACAAGTAGTGTCATTAGAGGTCTATTCTTAGGCCCATTCTTACTTATTATCACATGGATTGAGATACACTTAATGGTATTCTCTATTTTTGTCATACTCCTCATATATTGTATAGAATTTGAGATAGTTTTAGGTTAATTTTAAACATAATTGCTAAACACAAATATTTGTTTAGTTGATTGGTACACTGACTGTAAGCATTCAAATCACTCTACATCTACACCTTCATATCCTAGCAACCATCTACCTGTAATCCTTTCCTAAGTACTGTCTAAATTGTGTAGAGCTAGAATATATAAAATCCACCTCACAAACTTAACCTGGCATTCTACAGGTTAATGGGTGAGGAGTATGAATAAAATAAAGGATTAAGTCAGAATTGGGTTCTGTGCATGCTTTCTTCAATGGGAGTATGTACATGCCTCTGATAACTGGTCTACTCAATGGCTACTTTACAGGGATACCGGTAGTTGAGTTTTGTTGCAGAGGGCGCTACACAAAGTAATTTTTGTGTGAGATAATGAAGGGGGGGGGGGGGGGGGGGTTAAGAGTTTGTGCGGTGTGAGTTGAGGGAACAGGTTGCATGCAGTGTGTGTTTGTATGTGTGTTTATGTGTGTGAAAGGTGGTGTGGGTGGGCTAGAGGGGAGGGGGTGTGAGAGTGTTGTGATAGGATGGTAATATGTAACTTTAAACCTTCCTCTACTGTTATGTTGATTCTACACTGTTACATGCAAGACTTTTTTTTTTTTCCTTTTTTTCCTCTCTATGTTCATTGATTGATGTAACTTATGAAATGTCTTGTATCAAAGATCTTGTTTTATATTGCTTATCTTGATAATTTATTGTTATGTGAATTTCTTGTTATGTGAAATTATGAGGAAGGAAATAAAATATCATTCAAAAAAAAAAAAAAAATAATGAAAAACTGAGTGTCAAATTTAAAAGAACATACAATTTAAATTACAAAATCATCGTTGTTTGATCAAAATCGGTTCAAATATCCATAAATATAATGATTTCTAATATTTGTGGTGCCCCACGAAAATTTGATAATTTGAACCAGCCGTTTATAAAGTGAAATACGGTAGCACCTTATACGGTTTATTCCAGCCAATGACGATGTTGGCCTGTGTATTGTTATTATTAATTAATTAATTAATTAACGGTCACCATATTTTTTTGAAAGTGGAGCTGAATTGGTATGATCATATTGGCTTAATTTCATAGCAATTGTAGGTCCTAAAAGAGCACTAGAAATGTCATAAATAATTATAAGAGCAATAACCATGCACTAGTTTGAAGGCATTTGCGGTCTGAAACAAGAACTCAACTATCCATTTAAGTGTATCTCAAACTGTGTGATAATACATAATGTAAGTAAGGATAGGTAAGAATAGACCCTTAATGACACTGCATGTAAACAGTAAAACCCCTTTGTATAACCTACCGGTATGTGTAAAGAGTATGATAAGGGACATGTTTTCATGATAGAGCCCACAACAATACACTGCATTTCAACATTTCATTTCAACAAGGACTCATATATATGCCTATTTCTGTTTACAGAGAAAAATGCAAACAATCAACACTTACATGTGGTACTTGTGTCAAATGGAAAAATGAATGTCTAATGAAATATTGATTTGATACTAATATGGGGTAAAGAGGTTCTTTCATTCCGAAATGTGTATTTACTTACTTCTTTGTTTAATTTTGACAAAACCTTGTACATTGGTTAGTACACAACAGACTCTAGAAAATACACTTATTTCAAAGAAATACCAGAATCTTGCATAAGGATGTCTTAACAGAAAATCAACTTATATCCATCCTGCATTTAACATGGATGGAAATATATCTCGGTTTCTTGAGGAGTGGCCCACACGCTGTATCTGGCCCTATGGATGATTTAATTGGCTCACCAAGAATTAGTTAAAAATAAAAAGTCATGTAATGAATGGTGCCCCAAATGCAGAATTCACCATCACTGGTATGAATGAGTTTTAACATTGTTTAAAAATGTGCTTGCCATGAAACATCGCTTTTATTTAATTAAGAAATAGAACGAGCCGGGAGTACTAAGTATTTGATTGACAGCATTAACTTCTTGCATCTGACTCCCGCTAGTTAGTTTGTATAATCGAATATACAGGTATATTTTATATTTTGTGACCTTTATTACTTCAATCATAATTTGTTAATGATTGAAAAGTCAAGTGGACAAATGTCACAAATCATTCACAAATAAATGGTTGAACAACAACCAAGTTGATTAAAATCTAATCCACGTTCAAACTTTTATGAAGCAAGAATGGTAAATCAACTCTGAAAACCTAGATATCTTATTCAATCTTCAAAGTCTTGAACTTTATCCCCCTTTTGAGTGCTTTTTGTTTGATGATTTCAAACAACAGCAAATTGAAGTGACTGCACTTCTACAAATTCTCTTCATAAAAGGTCCAAAGGCTTTAATAGCAACATGGTATTTGGCATTTATTAATATTTCTGTAACTTATTTACAAAATATGAAAAGGTTCCTTAATTGTGCTTATAAACAAAATATTTACTGGTATTCATGTGTAACTGAAGACATTGACAGCTTGGTTGACAAAACACTGTAGGTGAAACGGTCGGATGGAAGAGATTTGGTGACACTAAACTACATGTATATCTCAGGTATATCATTTGCTCAAGCTAGTCAAGAAATATGGTTGTAGTGGCCATATGTTAATATTACTTTGGTTTCAATGATTAACAATGTCAAAGACCCCCCCCCCTCCCATACAAAAAAAAACTGTAAACAAATATGTGAATACAAATCTTCATAGACCAGGTGGTTTTTCCAAAGGCAAGTACAAAATTGCCCCCCTGAACATGACATCTTTTGTAGAGAGGGGAGTTAATCGATTATCAGCAAATTTAAAGAAAATTGTGGCCCTTTTAAAAAATACATTTCATGGATCTGCCCCTGGTAACACAGAAAGGAACTGCTGTAAATTCTATATTGAGATATTTGGATTTACAATACAGTTTGTGCAACGGGTCAGTATTAACTGTATCTGATGTGTACGTCCATTTCCTATAATATTTATTAACAACAAATGAGGGTATCTAGAGATAAAATCACACTGCACAAATTTAAGTATGACAAAGTTCTTTTAAATGAACTCACCATGAAGCTTGTAAACAAATCTATCAGCTACTGTGTTCAAAGAGCGGTTGCACTCCAATCTAATTTTACTGATAATAAAGTAGATATCGATAGGAATAGTCCCATGATAATATGCCAAGATTGCACCACCCTCCTTCGGTAGGTTTTCTAATCCTTGAATTTCGTAACCTAGACAGGACAGAGAAAAAGGGAGAAATAAGAAGAAAAAAGTATAAATACCTCAAATGTAACTTAGAAAAAAATAATCCTCCCTAGCTTAATTTAAGAAACAAGAAGGAGAATAGACTTAATAATGATTTAAAAAAGTGTAGACAAACATAAAAACACAACTATTAGAATAGTGAAGCATTAAACAAAGATTTTTTTTTGTTTTTTTGTTGCCAAAATGATGAATTAAAAGGTACGTTTGCTATTTAAAGACATATCATTTTAACTTGATGGTAATTTCAAAGAATACAACTGTTGCTATCCATCATAAATACAATGTAGATAGAAAACATTGAATCCTTGATATAAAAAGATGAAAGATAAAAATGCCCAAATCTGACAGGATTTATTTAGGGAAATCTAAAACAGTCCTGCCAGTAATTTTTGAGGGTGTCTTGAACTATTAAAGTGACAAATTAAAGTGCAATCTAACTACAAGCATATATTAATTATCAACTCTTCCACAGCAGGCCTATATCAAATAGTGTTTCTTTAAAGCTTATCTGTACTAGTTTATAGGAGGGATTAGACCACCCTGGAAGGTCACTGGACAGGGGGTTATCTCATCAACTCAGCTCTCAATTAACATAAGAAAAAGAGGATCATGGATGACCAATGGTCACCGATTAGGCATTGTTTTCTATATAGAGGGAGCAAGTACATGTAGCTACAAGTAGGACAGTGTGGCTTTAATACTAAATTCTTTACCAAACCAAATTTTTCCAATAAGGTCCCAGCCCCAGGCAATGTTGTTCCTGGCCCTCTCGTAGACGGATGCCGTGAAGACCAGGTCCTCGCCGATGTGGTTCCAGGTCTTGTAGAGATGAGCGTAGATGGAGGTGGTGTAGAGGAACATGAGGACCATGAGGGGAATGATGTTGAGGATGGCTACAAACATGAGGAGTCTTGATAGAGCCCAGTACAGCAGCCAGGTCGTTCCCAAGACAATAGCCAGAGCTGACATGGTCATGGTATCATTGTTGCTGAAGAAAAATGTGGGGGTGGGGGGAGAGAGAAAATAATTTAAGGAGCACTTTAGAGATGAAACAATTTTCAATGTTTCTTCAACGGTTATCTTTAAAGTGAACCGATAACTCTGTTGAAGGTTGATACAAAAAAGTGTAATAAAAAAAAAAATTACTTACAGGGTATTATTTTCCTTCTAACTGGCAAAAAATTCCTGAAAAAATTCTCAAACCACAAAGATATTTACATGTATGGTTTTCTAACAGTAAATGTTCTCTCACGTTTTTCCAGGAAAATAAGACATAAAACAGACTTATAAAAATATTTCCACGCAATGGTATAAAGAGCCAATTTCAATGCTTTGTGACTATTTACATTTACCTAAAATAAAAGTAATTACAAATAATAATTTATCATTAATAATGGTCTCTTTTTGCTCAAACTTTTAGATTATCTTTAGTTTAACTATAGGCCTACATCTAGCATTATTTAAAGTCACGACCTTAGCACCATTTTTTCCCCCATCTGAACGAGTTCACCAATTCCCTTTAAACTGTTGTGAACTTGTGATCTCTAAATTTTTCATGAAAGTTTGCTAATTTCAAGATAATGCAGGAAAATAGATGAACCAGATTCCAAAGAATGATATTAAACTTAATAAAACAAAACTAAAATCGACAAAGGAGCAAACCAAACAACACATCAATATTTTGACAAATTGTCATTAGGGTCTACGTCTATAACATAACATTCATTAACAATAAACTCAATGTAAATTCTAATTAGTTCTTAATCTTTCATTTAACAAATTCTCTGTTGGTAAAATTAAAAAAATCTGAACTGCAACTGCAAGTCTGAAACCATATTTATTTATCTGTTTAAATTGTTGTTCTTCATTTCAGAATTACTATTAATATCTCCTCACAACGATTCAACATTTTAGAATAAAATTCTTACCTTGCTCCTGATCCTGTCATGAAGAGCTGGCAAGGCTCTTCAGAAGATGGGTTGCACTGCTCAACTTCAAACTCCATCTTGACAAATGCACTTCAAAGTTCTTGCAATAAATAAATGTCTCAAAACAATACAGTGTGTTGATGACAACAAAAGGTTTTCACATACATGTACTATCAGTCGGAGGTGCGCTGCATGCAATATGCCTGAAGCTGGAGATGGTAAGTCATAATTGGTCGCAGGTAAATCTTAACTTATTTTTAAAACTGGACTAGATTCTAGGGTATACAGTCAGTGTGTGTGTGGGGTGGCCTGTGGCTTACTGTAACACAGGTACAGCCATCGGGACAACGACGGCACCGGCTCTGGCAGTGTCACACTCACAGTGACTGTCTCAAATAAATTACGGACAGCTACAGTTGATGCGACAGGCTCTTCTTTCTGCACTGAAGAGCGACTGATGTATCATAGATTTCACCATGACGAGACGGTACTCTTATCGAAATTGGACGACGACCTATAATCACAAGCTATCCAGCCTCGACTTGACATTCTCTTGAATTTTATCTTGCTCGGTAGATAATGTACACAACAGTTTGTTGTTTACGATCTTAATAGCACGTAGTTTTATTCAAGGCCAGGTTCACTTAAAACACAGCTTAATTTTGTATAAATTTAGACAATCTCTACAGGAAATAAACAATTATAAAAAAATTACATTTTCTAAAAAAGATAAATCCTTGTATTAATTACTCACAAATGGACGTATTTTGTTTTCCTTGTCATTTGCTAATATTACATATACACAATGGACTGTAGGAAGACTACGTATTGAAAGTCGCTCGCTCTGAAATGTATGTATTTTTTTTCATAGGACATGAAAGCCAATTGTGTACGCAAAAAGTCATTGTGCACGCAGTACGTTACCATACTACGAATCGCGTTCGTACGGTACATGTACTATGTACGTACGTACCGTACGAACATGTATGGATATTTCTAATGTCAATGGAAGCGAGGCAGCGAACACTTCATCAATGTCCAAAAGTGAACCCTACCCGGCAGCAGGGTAAATCGGATCAATATCAGTTTTCTTAAATGGGGTGTTGTTATGGAAGGAGGCCATAAACCAAAAGCGGTAAGACATTGCTTTATTATTTTTAATTAATCGAATAAAACGATAATAATTTCAGCCGGTGTGTTTTTGTCTTCTACGCCGTAGCCTTCCCGCTTGCCTCCTCCCTTTCGTATGTGGTGGTATTTGCGGGGCTCGGAGCCGCATCTCGCATTTTGCGTGGATGTGCGAACAACCAAAATTTTACTTCCCATCCCCTACTAATATTCTTTAATTGTTTAAAATAGGACTTTGTGCATTACCGAGGGTATTATTTCTAATTTATATTTTTATTCATAGATATGTCATAGTTTGCGCAGATTACGAGATCTAAAGGACCACACCCAACGGTGTACAGACTATTCATGTCTCTAATTCCCTGAGGATAATGTGCCTAGCTGAGCGGGGCGATTCGCGAGGTGGTCCCGTACATTTGTCTTGGAGCTGGTTGCTCCATACGTTGACTTGTGTTTTCAGAGCAGAGAAGTGAACCACTAAAAAGAGAATGGGTTATTTAGTACTTGTTACTTAGTTTTATATTAAGGACATTTTCCTTAGATTCTGTGCAGTTTGTGAATCACAATCAATGTGATTGTGATGACAAAATTCTGAGTCTGACAATGTTGTGAATATCAATATGCATGATCATGATGATGTTAATTGTAATTACTCCAGATCCATAATTGAAAGTTGAACCTTTTTTCAATTGTAAAATAATGCATTGAGGTCAAGATATAGAGTCTTGAATAATTATATTATTAATTTGTATTTATGTTTTGATTTGCCTTCTTGAATGTGGATATTTTATACATGTAGATCTAGACTATTTAAACAAATTGTTGTAGACTCTGAATATACATGTAATTACTATCTTCCCATGTGCATGTTAAATTGTAAATCAGATATCATTAAATGGAAATCAATGCATATTTTTTACAGATAGATTATTCGCCCCCAGCCCAGGGTCATGGCTAAAAATGTATGTACTTGTACTACATTAGACCCTTTTAGTTCCCTTTTCAGGAACTGTACCGCATAGAGCTGTATAATTATACAACTCTATGCTTTATCCTCATCTACATGTAGATGCTGAACAGGCGTTGATGAGTATCACCATAGAAGTCACCATAGAAGTAGAAGACCAAATTTTTCTGTCTCTTTCGTTCGTTAAGCCTCTGATTTGGGTAAGGTCGGCTCTCTCTTTAGAGACAGAACAGCCCTATACGCTGTAGTGGCCGCGCGTTTGTACTAAGAAACGTTACACGAAACTTGGCCAAACTCAATCCCTAATTTTGATATTTTACCGGATGCGTATCCGATGCATTTAAAGTCCTAAATTAGCTAAATGCTTAACTACTTCGGTTCCACTTACCAACTTGACTGAAATAATCCGTTTAATGGTCCATTTTTAGGAAATTATGGGTCAAGATCGACATCCATGAAGAAAATCTTGCAGCCGGGTCTCATTCTTTCTAGTCTACGCCGAAGGCAAAATGATTATAACGAAAAACTGTGCATGTCATTACGAACTCGTAGCTCGTGCACAGTTTTTCCGTTATTATAATTCCGGTAAAATATCAAAATTAGGGATTGAGTTTGGCCAAGTTTTGTGTAACATTTCTTAGTACAAACGCGCGGCCACTACAGCGTACTATAGGGCTGTTCTGTCTCTAAAGAGAGAGCCGACCTTACCCAAATCAGAGGCTAACGAACGAAAGAGACAGACAAATTCGGTCTAGTACTACATGTACATTTGGTTGTACATGTATTTACATGTAATGTAGTGTTTAATACTATTAAATTAATAGAAACCATTTATTTTACTTTTGTAAAAGGGGTACATGTATTTCCTTGCCTACATTCCTTTTTGTTTTTAAAAATATTGATATAATTATAAATAATTCCTTTCATGGGCTTGGCTGAATGATAAATCACTAGGTGATTGGCCCCATGTGTATTTTTGTGGTAATTCTAATATTTACTGTCGATATCAAAGCCTGCAACTCCCTTTTGTTATTGCTGCATCTCCAGTTCATGCATTTATTTCCCTTTTTTTAAATGCTAAACTCTATAAAGATAGAACATG
Organism: Strongylocentrotus droebachiensis; assembly: GCA_035222895.1. Taxonomy (NCBI): domain Eukaryota; kingdom Metazoa; phylum Echinodermata; class Echinoidea; order Camarodonta; family Strongylocentrotidae; genus Strongylocentrotus; species Strongylocentrotus droebachiensis. The sequence goes on from JAVYIG010002317.1 coordinate 111,610, forward strand.
TTGATGAATACGAATTTAGGGTCATTCTAAAGATATCAGTCTTGATTTTCTTATATTTTTTTTTTTTCATTTCTAAAAAAAAAAAAGGTAAAAAGAATCATCTACTCTGTGTTTCTAATATTTCCATTTCTTTTTCATTTCTAATTCTCTAAATCCTTTTCTTCAGATAACGACATATATAACTGAATTTATTTGATATCAATTGATGCAAACCCAGTACTGAACTCCCCCTCCCCCCGAAAAACATTACAACAAAATGAATAAAAACAACTTTAACAAGTAATTAACAAAAATTAAGTAAAAACAGAATTAAATGAAGTATATTAGTAAAAGTTTGAGAATAATTGAACTAGGGATAATAACAAATATGTGTCCATAAATTTTAAAGTTCTACTAAAAATAAGTGTACACAACTTGGCAACTCTCCATGTATGTGTAAATACATGTACATTGTACACTGTACAGCTGTACATGTATACAGTATGTATGTGTACTGTATGTATTACATTTCCCCCCTTGCAATCTGTTTTCCAGTCATTTTGCAATGTGACTTTAATACCCGATACATGTATTAATCAAAAACGACATTTCATACTGTACATACATGTATGGGATGTTCATGAAAATCTAGATGGACTAAAGATAACATTTTCTTCCAAGGCCACTTACTGTAGGTGAATGGAAATTTTATTAAAACAAATGTAGAGATACAGTGTACTTGCAACTTAAGCAGTACTTAGCAGAGTATCTGCTTTTTTATTTTACAATTTTAAAGTTTCCTAACTTTCTATTCATTACCAGTAATTAGGTTTTCTAGACACTGTCACATTTCTTTTCTCTACCATCTTCTTCTAGCATTATCATTACTCAATTCGATGCCAGGGCAGACGTCAGTATTGAATATACAGGCTTTGCAGGAATAAACTTATGACTTACTAATACATACTGTATTTACAATGTACATGTACATGTGTTCCAATGCATTATGTTGTATTTATAATTTAACCTTTTGATTATTGCAAATCAGCTTCTTTTTATTGAAGATGCATTTGCTTTCAGAAGCCTTTCAATAGATTGGCTTGCATCTAGAATCTGGAATCATTACAAATGTACATCTGTATTATAATTATGATTATGTACATGTACCTCTATTTCACAAAGGAGTTATTAATCAAAATGAAATAGAAGTTTAAGTTATAGAAAATTGATTTAATAGTAGCTGCACTATAAAAGTCATGATCATTAGGATTATCATCATCATACATGTACATTATTATTCATATTTTCCCTTTAAATCTTTATTGCTAATATTATATTAGTATTCATCCTCATCATCATAATTATTGTAATTATAGTTATACTGGAGAAGATTTTGAAACATTGCACCAAGTTCAATGCCATTTGGTACTTTAGTCATAGGCTCTGTATTCTGCAACAAAGAAGTGAGCGTAGGCAAATGTAAATCAAACCACTTTCATATTCTGTGTCAAAGAGGCGTTAAACTTCAACGGTTAAAATGTGTCAAGTGTGGACTCCATCCAAAAGTTTTGCCCCAGTTTGATTTAAGTATGGAGTGGGACTTCTGCCTAGAGGTTTATTGTAGACTGACTATGATATCGTCATTGCCTGGTACTATGATGTAGAATTGGGAATAAAAATTATAATCTCATCGACATGCTCTATGCTTTACAAATGATGTTTGGAGCTTGAGTCAGTTTTAGGCAAATGCAGACTTGCTTCGTTCTTGTGTGTCTCCTCACTCTCCTGTACGTTCTTGTGTGTCTCCTGAACGTTCTTGTGTGTCCATGTACGTTCTTGTATGTCTCTTGTACGTTCTTGTGTTTATCCTGTACGTTCTTGTGTGTCTCCTGTAGATTCTTGTGTGTCTCCTGTACGTTCTTGTGTGTCCATGTACATTCTTGTGTGTCTCTTGTACGTTCTTGTGTGTCCATGTACGTTCTTGTGTGTCTCCTTAACGTTCTTGTGTGTCTCCTGTACCTTCTTGTGTGTCTCCTGTACGTTCTTGTGTCTCCTGTACGTTCTTGTGTATCTCCTGTAGATTCTTGTGTGTCTCCTGTACGTTCTTGTGTGTCCATGTACGTTCTTGTGTGTCTCTTGTACGTTCTTGTGTGTATCCTGTACGTTTTTGTGTGTCTCCTGTACGTTCTTGTGTGTCTCCTGTAGATTCTTGTGTTGTCTTCTGTAGATTCTTGTGTATATCCTGTAGATTCTTGTGTGTCTCCTGTACGTTCTTGTGTGTACAATGTATCCTGTACGTTCTTGTGTGTCTCCTTTACGTTCTTGTGTGTCTCCTGTAGATTCTTGTGTTGTCTTCTGTAGATTCTTGTGTATCTCCAGTAGATTCTTGTGTGTCTCCTGTACGTTCTTGTGTCTCCATGTACATGTACGTTCTTGTGTGTCTCCTGTAGATTCTTGTGTTGTCTTCTGTAGATTCGTGTGTATATCCTGTAGATTCTTGTGTGTCTCCTGTACGTTCTTGTGTGTCCATGTACGTTCTTGTGTGTCTCTTGTACGTTCTTGTGTGTATCATGAACGTTCTTGTGTGTCTCCTTGAAGTTCTTGTGTGTCTCCTGTATGTTCTTGTGTGTCTCCTGTGCATTATTGTGTGTCTCCTGTACTTTCTTGTGTGTCTCTTGTACGTTTTTGTGTGTCTCCTGTATGTTCTTGTGTGTCTCCTCACTCTCATGTACGTTCTTGTGTGTCTCCTGTACATTCATGTGTGTCTCCTGTACGTTCTTGTGTGTCTCCTGTACGTTCTTGTGTGTCTCCTGTACGTTCCTGTGTGTCTCCTGTAGATTCTTGTGTGATTGCCAGGTCAGGCAGCACAGATCCATTCCCTTGTCTATTTGTTACAGGAAGGTGTTGAGACCCTTCATTAGGTGATAACACCTATCCTCTAAATTAATGCTGATAGATCCAGATGACTAGCGCCCTTTGAGCGGCCCCCACTTAACCTTGGACACACCCCTGCTTAGCTGACCGTTTCGCCGCCCAGTGTCCTAAAACTCAGCTCATTACTTTTTTCACCCAGTCACTGTACATGTAGCCTACTGGCCTGCTATCTGTATTCGCAATCAATATTTTCTGGACAACATTTGTGCACCTAAAAACTTACACATGGATTGGTGTTATACTTTACACATGTACATGTATCTCAAGAGTGTTCTTCTTCGACTTTGAGCAATTATTCTTGTCCAGTGGGGTTTGACCAATTTTCCACTTTTATTTCAAGTACACTGGTCATCCCAGAACATACGATGGGACGAATTTAGATTGCTCTGTGATTAAAAAAAAAAAGTGTCATTCAGCCTCAAGCGCAATTTAATTTTCTGCATTCTTTACTTCAAATTCATTGAGGGTTATCTACACTGTAGCTCGGTAATTAGCTTTTTATGTGCTTCTGATGATCAGAAAGTCGACGTGGGATTCGTTAAGTGTTGCTTTGAGAGTTTTAAGACTATGGGTGCTGGCATTCTTGGACTGAAGTTGGAGTAGAGTCAGCTTATGTAGGCCTTAGCCAGGAAGGGGGCATTTAAGCGCCTCAGTTGTATTTGTGGAGGACATCCAACGTTACTATAAAAGCTACTAGATCATTTGTGGATTCTTGCATATGAGGGAGACATGGTTTAATGCTTTTTTAAAGCGGAATGCTACTTGTATCTTGATTTTAATCATGGAGAAGGTGATTATGTGTTATCATGTTTCCATGGCATTGTATAAGGTAAGCATTTGATCTTTAATCCATGCATTCCCCCCTCTCTCTCTCTCTTTCTCTCTCTTTGTCTCTCTCTCTCTCTTTCCTGCTCACTACCTTTATCTCTTCTCTCTGTTTCCTGTGATCCATCTGGCTTCTACAGATTGTGTAGCAGCTACAGTGTGCTGTAGCTGCCCTATCATAACCTTTTCATTTGTAACATCATTGTAGACTCATCTTCCCCATCCCTCTCTGTTTCTCTCTACTCTCTTTTTCAGACTTCATGTAGATTCTGTACTTTTTGTTGATGAACTTTACATCTTGACCCCTAAAGCCCCCCCCCCTCCCCCTTTCTCCCCCCTCTCTCTCTCTCACCCCCTCTCTCTCTCTCTCTTTCTCTCTCTTTCTCTACCTGTGTCTCTTACTCTCTTTCTCTTAATACTAAATCTATCTACACTTATTTTTTTCCATGGAGTATTCCAATGAAATTGATTTTTTCTTCTTTCTTTTTCGTTATCATACAGTACAATGTATGGTTGTAGTGTTCATGTCAATGTATAGTCTCACTCTCAGTCACAGAAACTTCTGTTAATGACTTGAATAGTGCTCATGCTTTAACAGTTTGTTCTCTGAAGCATACTGCACGTCATCAGCAATGTATATTTCATAACTTTCAAGAAAAGAACATAGCAGTAAATACATTGATATTGATATATTGTATGTATTGAAGTGTTTTGCTATATTGCATTCGCACATTTCATTCGTTCATTCATCCGCTCAGTCATTTCTTCTTTCCTCCCTTCCCTGTTTCCTGCATTCATTCATTCATTCATTCATTCATTCATTCATTCATTCGTCTAACTCTCATTAGAATAATTTATTCAGTCAGAGTCGATCATTCCTTCATTTATTGATCTTTTCATTTAAAATCACAGAACTACTCAAAAGTAAAGGCCCACACTGTTTGGTACCCTTCAAGTACCCTTTATGTAGATGAACATTAAGGTCTCCAGGAAATTTATTTTTCAATTTATTCATAAGAGCCACTGATACTCGAAAAGCTGACGTCAAGTGTAAAACGTGAACATGGTAAGGCACATAGCCTGAACTACTAATATTATTTCTAGCCAAGCAGTCCATGTTTTGGCGTGCTCTCATTCACCATAATCCCTGCAGTAAAGCCTGTGCTTTGTGCCTTTCAAACGTTGCAGGCCATTGAATCGCAGCGGAGTGAATTGAAAAAGGGGGCGTGACCCCTATAGCAGCTCGTCATTCATCAGTAGTAAGTTACACCCAGCCAAACCCTTCTCGTTCTATAATACTGGAGGACATTCAATGCCAGGGAGTGTATTCAGTGATAGTTGTAATGTACATATACTATTGTACATGTACAATTTATGTTTGCCAATTTGCCAGTGCTATGCAGTACTTACATTGTACAACTGTACATGTACATGTACATACATGTACATGTAATGTATATGCACCCTTTAACAAAAACAATGGGAAGAATGTTGCAAAATTTAAAAATTAAACTAAATTTACTTAAAAAATTTCTTTAAAAAATGATGAAGACTATTTACAAGCCCTCATAACCAACATGCTGCATGAACTGTTGATATACATGTATACCTTACTTCAAATGTGGAGAAAAGGACTCCAAAAAAAAAAGAATAGTGAATACACGAAGGCATGAAATAGGCTGGAACTTCATCTGTATTATGAATGCTCTAAGATGGGCAATAGTTCTTTCAAATTTGTTGATGTTTGTCTACTATCTTATTGACTACTTTTATGGGAATTTTATCGATTTAGGATATAATATCATTGAATTGGGAGAACTTTATGATATTTTTTAACACCCCCAAACCAAATTAAACTATAAACTAAACAACATATTTAGAAATATCTTTTAAGGAAAAAAAAGAAAAAGGAAATAAAGAAGGAAGAAAGAAAAAAAAAAAATGACGTACTGTATGGCCAGACACTTTAAACTACCGTAGTCTATTTCCATAGATTCCTGCTCTATATAATATGAAAATTAAACAGACTTGAAAAAGCAAACAAGTGAACGAGGCTGCCTACATTGTTCATGCACAACATGAATTTAGAGCATAGAAAACAGACCTACACGTAGAGTTGGGTAAACTTTCCGTCTCATGCCCTCAAACTGCGTACATGCTTGGGACAGTGGGACTGTTGCATTGTGTACCCGGTACTCTTACAAACCTCTAATAACAATAACCAAAAAATGGGACAATGAAGTTCACAGTGTGCCTGAAATCCCATTAGGCCTGTTTTCATCAGCTCGAGATTTCCAAATAGCCCGCTATTTCTGATTTGGGAAATGATCGTGAAGTTACAAATCGCGGCTTCATCAGCTCAAGATATTTTGCTCAGCTTTCGTGCATAGTGCGAGTCTTCGGGCTTGTGAGAGACGCACCAGACAAATAGCGAGATATTTTGCAAACTAGCCCAATATATCTTGGTATGATACTATGATTATCTCAACCAACTTCAGGCAGATGCAGACGCAAATTAACGGGATAATTTGTGATCGAGATACATGTACCGGGTATTTCAAATAGCCGGATATTTGGCAATATCTCAAGCTGATGAGGACAGGCCTAGTGTGCCTGAAGTTCCATTGACTCGTGTTTGCCAGTGAGGCATTGTTCTCGGCATCGTCAAAGTCACATGGTTTGAGAGTTGGAATACTATTGTGTATTGTCGTCTGCTCTTGCGTTTGATTCATCCAATATGGACCCTCAAGCCAGGAATGCAAATCATCGACACTGAACGAGGTCCTCCCCACCACAACAAGCTCCCAAGTACAACAGGGAATACAATATACAGGAGCGGTGAGCATTTTAGCTCCGGTTAGCGCTTAAAGAGCTAGATGGTAAACAAAAAAACAATACAAATAGTTCAATATTATTGTGAGTTACTCACACAAGTACATCATCAAACCTTAATCCTAAACAAGCTCCTGCGAACTGAAAATTATTTTATACACTGAAGTACTTGTAGTCTTGTACTTAATAAATTATGTGATCAATCAAATTATTAGACAGTCAACACCCCAATAACCTTGAACTTGTTAGAAATGACTTTTGTACGAGAATTTACTCAAGTGGTAACTTGTGCAAGTAATAACTTGTGCAAGTCACAAAGTGACTCTACCTTGTAAAGTTGAATTCAAAGTTTGCTTCTTTCTGATTTTCATCCATTCGTTTATCTGTGTCCTGCACCATATCTTGCAATTAATACACTCATGGGTACACTTCAATACATGTAAACACTACCCCCAATGCTTTCTCTGTCCATTGCAACCTGAAAGATTGCATGATGATTGCTTTACATAGCAATACATAATATATCAGGGAAAAAATTAATGTTTTTTTTTCGGGGGCTACTTTTCAAGCTTACCTGCATAAAAATAACGCTCTAAAATTTGTTTTACATTGAACTCTATGCAAATTTACTGGGGCTCTTTTCTGATTTTCAGGGGCTCTTTTGAGCATTTCGGGGGCAAATTCGCCCTGAGCCCCCGTGTATTTTTTTCACTGTAATATAGTCTGGATGCCAAGTGTAGTGGCTCATTCATTGCTATAAACAGGTTAGTGGAATAGCTCATCAGTAGGTCCCCAGGAAAAAAAAACATCCATACAGTTAGTAAACCTGTTTATTTGCTGTCAAAACATACAGATTACAACAATACCTTGGCTTAATGCTGTTTTAGTTAGGGCAGATCTTCAATTTGTATCACTGCCTCTTCCTGTTCATTGTTATGCCAGGGCTGGCATGGATGAGGGGTATAATCCTTGAAAACAAATCCCTCTTAATCCCTTTGACAGTAAATCTCCTGTTGCAGCGGTTGCAGTGTTGCTCACCTTGAGGTGATTCACACCTTGTACAAATCATAGTCATGCCCTACTCATAATCTGGGGGGTGTTTCACAAAGCATTTTTTCAGTCACAAATGACAACAATCAGTGACAAATCTGCTGATAACCACTTAAAAGCAAGGATTTCAGTAGCTTATAACGAAAACTGTCATTTGTCACTGATGACAAGTTTTGTGAAACACCCCCTGGTATGGAAGTCACCCAGTGATAAGGATTTACATGTACAGTATGTAGGCCTGTGGACATATTATAGTACATGAACCACCACCAACATGCAATTGTTGTTTGCCTTTGAACTCTAGGTACAAAGCAAAAACAAACACAGAGAAAGCCTTTTTTTCTCTATAAACATGTCTTTAAAGAATTAATTTAAATGTTAGAAGAAAATAATGTAGCTAATACCTGTTTACTGCACGTTTGTGGGGAGGGAGGGAGGGGGGCATAATGTAAATGTGACATTATTAGCAACTTGGCATTTAAAGATATTCAAAATTAACAGTATACTTATTTCCCCCAACACCTTCATAGTACTAGAATAGTATTTTATAACTTGTGGGTGTGTGTGTGTGTGTGTGTGTGTGTGTGTGAGGGGGGGGGGTAGCAGTGTTTGTTGCTTTTTCTAATATGATATATTCCTGCTCATGATGAAAGTGTCTGCATGATCTTGCATGCTGTAGTCTGTAGGAGGGGGGAAAGTAGAGGTGATGATGATGATGGTTATATAGCAACCCAAGAGAGCATCCCCGGGGAGCAATAAAATATCGCAGAAAGTGAGTGATTCTGTGAGGCAAGTGTGAAATTCTCCATATCTCTCTATCAATAATCGCTCGTGACAAATTGGTCTAACGCCCTGCAACAGTTGGGTGTGTATCGTGAAATTTTGTTTTTTCATCCTCATTATTGCCTCCAAAGCCCAAACTCTTCTGACATGCAATTTGATGATAATTTCCCCAAAGGAAATTGGCTGGAATCGTGGCTCAATACCATGCCAGCTTTTTTTCTTTCGTAACTGCTGCACTTTTTTATTTTATGTGTAGCAGAGTATAATGGCTCTCTCGTTCAGTTTTCTTATTTTGGCGAGACCGTCTTTAAGAATTTGACTAAAGACAAATTAAGGGTAGCGACAGGCAGCAAAAGGATCTTGAAATTACTTTTTCTGATGACTTATGCTGTGAGTTTCTGTAATATTTATTTGAGTCTTTTAAATTCAAATAGAATCCCCATCTGAAGTTATTGTGACAGTCTTTGTTTTACTCAAGAAAGAAAGCAGTACTGTGTATTCAAAACTCTTTACTAGACTTTATATACACTGTACAGCTTATAGTAAATCAGAAAATCATAAGTACAAGTAGGCCTTCATACTAGAGTTTCAGTTGTTACAGCATTTTGAGGAGCTGAGGACATTTTGAGTGTGTTGTGGGCTACTACATTGTATGTAAAATGCAATAGAAGAGTAAACCAAAATGTTCACACAAACTTTTTAAACCCTTTCCTATAATTACAATTTTGCAACTGAAAAGTAAAATCATTGTTTTGCTTTACCTCATAATCAGTTCTGAATATGAACTGCAAAATTTTAGAAGTTGTAATGGATTAAATTGTTTTCACAGAAACCGAATCTGAATCTTAAAGTATGTCTAGTCCAGAGCCCTGTTTCATAAACTTGATATCAGTATTAGCTACTGAAATCCTTACATTTGATTGGCTGTGAGCCGATTTGTCAAAGATCTGTGGCAGTTGTTATTGATCACAAATTTTATGAAACAGGGGCCTGATCTTATACTTGTGTCATTGGTAATGGAAAAGCAAACTTTAATACTTTTCAGCATCAGGTCTATGGGTTCAAAAATATTGACACAACCTCGCCTCTGTCTAGGTTCAGCCTTAGATTCAGAGTATTTGCTGAAACAAAGATGCACAAATTTGATTGCTCTTTATTTTTTGTAAAGAAACAGAACGTTTCTGCCATTAATACTCATGTCCTTGGTTTAAACAAAAAGAGAAAGGAAAAAATAAAGAAAGTGCTGTCCTTGTGCAGCTCCCTTACTTCAGGATATATTTGATGAAACAAACATGCAAAGATTTGATTGCTTTTTATTTACATGTACAGTATGTAAAGAAACAGAAACAATTCTGCCATTGATACTCATGCCCTTGGTAAAAAGAACAAGAAAGGACAAAATAAAGAAAGCGCTGTCCTTGTTCAACCCTTACTTCAGGAGATATCTTACTAAACAAAGAAGCTGAGATGTGATGGCTCATTTAAAAATATAAAAAAAGCCCTTGGGCTTAGAACAAGGAGGAGGAACGAAAGGATATCCTGCTGTAGGGTGATATGATGATCTAAATAGTTGGATGGGACACACCTCTTCCCACCTTTATTAGAACAATCTGTCATACTAGATGCAGCCAGGCTTACACCGGCGTACGCCCTACGTGCATTAATGAATGTTCATTAACACTTTTGATACCGACATAACTTTTTATGTAATGAAGAGTCAAAGGGGTTTCTCGTTCATACTATGCAGCCAGGCTTACACTGTACGCCCTATGTGAATTAATGAATGTTTATTAACACTTTTGATACAGACAAAAATTGTTATGTAATGGAGAGTCAAAGGGGTTGCTCATTTATAACCTTCATCTTGTTAACTTGCTACGTTAACTTGCTACGTTAACTTGCTTCACATTTATAAAAGTTTAACTTCTTCAACATCACAGAATTAACACATATTTCTATGGGATATCCATGACCTTTAAGACTTTGGTTTCATCAACTGGCCCATGGAGACCTTTGCGATTATAATTTAAGAGAAAATATGAATTGAAGGGTAACATGTAAATGACATTTATGGATGTAATTAAGGTCATTGATTGAAAGTGAAATGCATTTTTGTGGATCCATGTACTGGACAAAGTAGGAAACATGATTTTAATAGGAACATAACCTTTCACTGAATAAATTTGTATCTTTTTATTAATATTTTTTTTGTACATACTGTACATGTGTATGCCAAATTATCAGAAGATTAACCAAATTACTATCTAGTATATCTACAATGTACATGTAGTATACTGGAGGAAGTAGGATTTAGGAATACAACCTTTCACTGAATAAAAAACTTGTTTTCTTTATATTTTGATGAGTACATGTTGGCGTCGTGCCCATAAATGGATTAGAACAATGGATCCATTTAATTGAACTGTTAACACCCAATGACCAAGCCCAGTCTCACAGAGGAAGGCAGTTAAAAAAAAGAACAACAAAAATGACCTCAATTCTTTTTCTGCATGAATTGTAGTGTTATGGGTTTGTTAGAAACTGCGTTGACATTTATGTCTGCATAAAAGTAATTGACAAACACATAATATGGTGATACTAGTAATATAAATGTTTTAAATGAGTGTAGGCCTATATTATGTTTGCCAAAGGAATTTTATATAATGTTGCTTCTTTCCTCCTGTTTCTTTTCATTTAATTATCTGTACATGTACATGTTTCATCACTGTCAAGTATTTTTACCCCATTTTCTTTTTCATTTTTTTCTTGGCAAACTGGTTCAAACTAAAACTTTAAGTCTTGATCTTCTGTAAGTATCTTTACCCTATTTTCTTTTTTCTCCCCTTTTTTCTTGGCAACCTGGTTTCAAACTCAAAATTTAAATCTTGATTTACTTGTATTTTTACCTGATTTTCTCTTCTACTTTTTCTTTGCTGCTTGGTTTCGAAAATCACATTTTTTATCTACCTGTATCTTTACCCCATTTTCCCTTCTTTTTCTTCTTTGCAGACTGGTTTCAAACTCTTTCCTAGCAAAACGAGAACCTCGGCCAATTCCAGCAAAGAGAACGGTTCCAACAACAGTGCCTCGGCTGCCCAACCTGAGGCTCGGAGGCAGCTGAAGACACTGGAGCTTACTCCACCAGACTTCAAGGTCGACAGACAGATCCTCATCGACAGCTATCTAGATATCGAAGTCAAGGTATTTATTTGCTGCTTCGGACTAACGTGGTATTTTATAAGAAACAGTACCGGTATTGTAAATACTTAATAATGATATTCCCGGTTTATATAGTGCTTTATAGTACATCAACAATGTCTCTGGGCACTTCACAGATAAATTATGACACTGGTTATTTGATTCAGGCTTGCCAGCACACATTGTATGCACATTCACCACTCCCTTGGGAGTATTCTAGCCAGGTTGCCATGCTACAGATGCTCACAATGCTAAGCATACCACAGAGACTACAGTGACTTTCACCTCCTACCAGGTATCCATTCAACACTTGGGTTGAGAGTGGCAAAGGGGGATCAATGTGTGACAGCAGGATGTTAGTGCCGGGCTCCAATTTGAACCATCAATTTTTGCTTTGATTTTCAATCCAGTTCTCTTGGATATTAACTTATCCAAGATTTTCTGAATTTCTGCCAAGGCTGAGTTGTCCCTTACTCCATAGTGCTGAGTTTATTTAAGGTACATGTTGTGTGCTTTGATAACCCCATTTTTTCTCTTTTTTTCCTTCTCAATTTGATTTGGGTTTTGTACACTCCTGTCCCAATCAAACACATTTCCATAGAGAGAAATGTCCTCAAGCTGTCCTCAAGCTGTCATGGTATAGTGGTTCATACACTTGACTCTCATTATCAAACACCAACGGTTTTGTATGGGTTTTTCCAGTATTCTAAAATGGCAGTATAAAAAACAAAAACAATGGTTTCGGGCTGTGTAAATGGGCCTACTATGAGAGGAAATAAACCAGCAGACAAAAACGAGAAACAAAAGCAGGAGGATAAAAATGAGACCAATATCATTTCCTGATTCCATAAATAAACCTTTTAATAGGAGTTTCAAGGTGACTTTAGAGGGCAGATAGAGGGTTAAACTAAAAATGGGTTTAAAGGTAATATTTAGGCCATTACAAAAAATAAACAAACACAATGTAAATGTTTAGCGTCCCCTCCCGCTTCCTTTTTTTGGGCCGCTCCCTTTTTTCTGTTTTTTTTCTTTAAAAAAACATGAAACACACTGGTAAAATGGATCTATTTCTGATTAAAAAAAAAAAAATATCGGTGGCCATCTTGAAAAATAGCCTGACTGTCAGGGAAAATATACCGAGCGGCCATTTTGAGCAGCAATTGACAAAAAAAAAGGGCCTCCTCCTTCCTATTTTTCAAAAAATCAGGACGCTAAACATGTTTTTTTTAAATATTTGGCCTTACATGTAGGACTATAGGAGGTACAGTTGCTTATAGTGGATTAAGCAATGGGCGTGAAACTCGAAATTCCAAGTTCAAATACATGTAGACTATAGTCGGTTCATTATTGCTGGCTTGTCTACTTTAATACAGGTATGATATTCCTTTACCTAAAATGCTCTGGGATTGGAGTATGGATGGACCCACAAAGAATCCATGATAATAGTCCAGGCAGTACATGTAGCTTCTTCGCTTGCTAAGGACTATATACACACAATATTTTTGTTAATATTTTAAAGTTCAATATATGCAAACGGCAGGCGCGTAGCCAGGGGGGTGCGGTGGGGGCGGTCGCCCCCCAAAAAACGCCGGCCAAAAAAAAAAAAAAAAAGGGAGAGAAAGGAAGAGGACGTAGGAAGAAAAAGGATTAAGAGTTGAGGATGGTACAACGAATCGTCTTCATTCTCTAATGAAACTGAATTGAGATAAGGATTAAGAGTCGAGAATGGTCCAACGAATCGTCTTCTTTCTCTAATAATTTAGTGAAACGTCAAAGCTTCTCGCGGGAGGGGGAAACTCCCCCCTCCCTGCACCCATCCCCCTAGGGAGCGCGTGTAGCACGCTCTGTAGGTAATTCGCACCTTCGCGTGCTCACTACCGTCCCCCCTAAAATGAAATCCTGGCTACGCGCTTGGCAAACGGTAACCATCCTAGAGCGAAACGCTTCAGATTTAAGAAGTTAGTACGGTAGTCATCACAATCTTACTACATATTACCATACTGAAACCAATGAACGAAACAGAACATTCATTAAAGAGAGAGTGAGGCATGTTTATTGATGTGCTACAGTATGTTGTGATAGCAACTCAAGATCGCAACATAATGTTCAGGGTGTTGTTGATAGAGATTGATACATTTGTGCAGTTCGTACAAATATAAGGTCACAGGCATACTGTAACCCACGAAGCAACAACTGAAACTAAATTAACTAAATGATTCATTGCACATCAATTTCCCACTATAATGTGGAGAATTTAGAGGAGAGACTTAAAATATAATATGATAATGAGCCCAAAAGAGATGAATACATTAAGGGACCACAAACAAAATCATTCTAACTCCAGGAAATCAAGACACAAAACAATGGGATGTGCAACAGCTTGCTTTATATACAGTAGAGTTCATATTATTAAAAACGATGGGGTGACACCTTTTGCAAACATGTGGCTTGCTCGCTGTTCAAACACACTCATTCAGGCAGCCCGTCAGATGAATGTGATCAGATCGCCATCTCTACAGGGAATATTTCTATCACCAATGAAACAAAGTTTGCCTATAGGAATCAATTTTCTTTCATTTACTCTTATTGGAGCTCCGAGCTTCGTCACTGAAATTATATCCTGACGTTGTTTGCATGTTTGCTTTTGATGTTGGGGCTGATGTCATCGCTCAGTGAAGAAAAAGAGAGGGAGAGAGTGGGGGAGAGATGGGGAGGGTAGGATGGACACAGAGAAAGAGAGAGAGGGAGAGAGGGAGAGAGACAGATAGACATTGAAAAAGATAGAGAGAAAGAAAGAGAGAAAGAAAGAGAGAAAGAAAGAGAAAAAGAAAGAGAAAAAGAAAGAAAAAGAAAGAGAAAGAGAGAGAGGGAGGGAGAGAGAGAGACAGAGAAAGAGAAGGAGAGAGATAGAGAAAGTCTAGAGATTACACTGTAATTTGTTTATTTGGTCCCTCCCTACATGTACAGTATGTGTTGTAATTAAAGTTAAGTTATTTCATCGGTCAAGTAACGTTTCATCTTCATTCGTAATATACTCTTCAGGCAAATTTGAGCATACATACAAAATATATCATCTGTGGAGAGCTACATGTAGAAGGGCATCACTCCTTAAAATGATATAGATTAACTCAATTATGGCTCTGAGCAGCTATTTTATCATAAATATGTATACATCCGTCTCCCATCCCAAATATAAAAAACCTTTAAATGAGTAGTTTACAAACATTACGGTCTATACTCTCACAATACTTGGAAGTTGAAAGTAGGAACCCCATTTATTGGCAGGGGGTCAAATGAAGCATTCAGAAGTGCATTAACCCCTCATCTGCAGTTCCTCATAGAACAACAAACATAGGCATTAATTAGTCGTTTTGGACACTGTACCAGTATTAGGTAACTGGGGAAGTTATTAATTAAGAGGGAGGAAAGCTAAGATCAAGCCGGTGTGAAAACAGTGACAAATGGTTTTAAATCAGACATCTGTTGCTCTGCTCTGCTCTTTTATTTATATGCCTCTCAAGATCTAGCCTCATTTCGAGATGAAACAATTTTTTTTTTTGCTCTGTGCTGTGGATTTCCCTTCCAATTCTGAGGAAGGTCTAGACTGTCTAGTACACCTGAAATCTGTGGCTCAGCAAAATACTGACAGAGATAGGCTATGGCTTTGCTTAAAGCTAAAGTTGAGTTCTGGTCATGCGATTGCATTGTGACAGAAACAGTGTGGAATCAATCACAAAAGGTTGATCATATATATTGGTGTGTACTGCAAGGTTCTAAAATCATCAAAATCTGATGTTCTTCCACACTTGCATTATAATAACAATGATAACTCTCACAAATCATCATTTTCACCTCTTCCCAGAACTCAACCTTCTCTTTAAGACTTAATAATTATTGTTTGTGCATAATGTCAAATTAGTCCACTGCTTGGAGAGTCAGGTGCCCAATCTGCTGAGAAAATAATACCCCCTTCAATGCTGAAACGGAGATGATCTCTTTCTTTCAAACCCCTTTTTTGACAGATATATTCATAAGTAATGGAGATATGGCGCTCTGTGTGGGGTGTTTGTAAGGGAGGGTAAAGGGGTGTTTTAAGAAAAAGAAACAAATTAAAAATGGACATAATCTAGACGAGTGTCTGTGCCTGCAGACTGCCCCCCTCCCCCTTCAAGCTCTATTAAAAAAATAAGTCACAAATTGGGAGCTGGGAGGAAAAGGACTTGAATATGGGACAGCCTGAAAAGTGTGAAAAGCAGAGATTCCAATACTGCCTTTCAAGCATATATGTTTGTGTGTTTGTTTTCACTCGACTTGAAATGAAAAGGGGCGCTACTTTGATCAGCATTTTCTTTAACATGCCATGAACTTCATAAAACCAGGTTAAAGTACAAAAAGTGAAAGTTTTGGGTCAACACCATAAATTTGACAGGCTGTCCGCTGCTGGGGGACATTTATGATCCATTTGGGGCTTTAACACTCTTTTTCATCTGTTTATTTATTTTCTTTTCAGTCCATTGGACATCTGGAGTAGATGATTTAAGGACTTAAATACCATAAATGTACCCCAGCAATAAATCAAGAAAAAAAACTACATTCATTCGTAAATTCTGTACTACATGTAATGTATGCTTTGATGAGTGAAAAACACAAATGGTCTGTTTTTGTTTTGTTTTCAAGGGGGGAGGCAGTTGTGCAAGGTATTCATTAATTCTAGATGGTCCGAGAATCAGCAATAATAAGAACAAACTAAAAGCAAAACAATAAACAAAACAAATCAACATACAAATAGCCTTTGAATCTAGCTCATGATTTCAAATTCATTCTCCATTGTTCCCATTTTCTCACAGATTAATGATGATGGCATGAAACCATGCACCTCTCAGTATGACATCAGGGGGTGTTTCACAAATATCCTATTAAAAGTTGGACTTATCATTTATGGAAAGCCGTTTTTGAAAAATTTTGAAAAAGTTGATTTTAAAAGGCATAAAATGTTGATTCAAATCATTCATATTTTCTATTATCAATGAGATTTCATGTTCTTGATGTGGAATTTATGAAAAGTCTAAAATACTTCAATTTTTGCTTTTGAATATTTTTCATTTTAAGGCTACACATAGCTCTCCATAATGTTTAGAGTCAAGTTCGACTTAAGATATTTGTGAAACACCCCCCTGGATTGTCCTACACATGTTTCTAGGAATTGTCAATTAACACTCAACAAGGGTGGTTTGTGGAGGTGTGAGGGGAGCCACTTAGTGGCTAGAGAGAGAATCAAAGATGGAGGATAATTCTGGGGGGAAATTGAAAGTATTTCCTAAAAGGATATGAACAGTAGAGGGTAATGGTATCAGCTGGGTGCTAAGAACAGTAGCTCATACCCCTCATTTAGACCATCAGAATTCATGTCATCACGATACATGAATCATATTGCTGCATATACATGTATGTCAGGGAAAAAAAAATCATATTTATTTTTTGGGGGCTACTTTTCAAGCTTGCCTGCATAAAAATAACACTCTAAAATTTGTTTTGCATTGAACTCTATGCAAATTTACAGGGGCTCTTTTTTGATTTTCGGGGGCTCTTTTGGGCATTTTGGGGGCAAATTCACCCTGAGCCCCCATGTATTTTTTCACTGATATATATAGGCGGACATCTATAATAAGTTATTACATCTACTGTACCTTGCTTTATCATATAATTATAAAGAAATTAAATTATAACAAAATGTATAATAACAAAATTCATGTTTGAGCATCAGTTTTCATGGAAAACAGATTTACCACCAGGGTTCTACATGTAGGTTCTAGTCTGAATATTGCATCTTACAAAACCATATAACTGGGCACGGCTTACATTAATGTGAACGCAAACTGATGATTGACCAGCTGTCGTTCATGTCACCAAACCTCTTCAAAACTAGTCCCTCCACTAAACAGTGATTCTTTGTATTACATGTACCTTTCTTTATTCAAGTTTCATATAATTGCCTCTGGTCTGAACAGGGCAACAGTACAGTAGCAATATGACAGTCCTTTGTGTGATCTGTCCCAGGAAACATACTTTTCTCCAAGACTTTGAAGGTCAAGTTTTAAGAGGCGGTTGAGTACTGGCAAGAGGAACAATTTTATGATGAGCAGGCAGGCCTTCTAAGTTTGGTTTCACATGGAAGAACTTTCCTTGAAGAAGGTCTTAAGAACTGTAAAATTGTGTTCAGTTGACTTCAAAACCATCTTGGTTACTCAAATTCAGTGAATGAAATATGTGATTTTCAATATAACTCACTTAAAACCAGTCTGCACTAGTTTGGCAAGGAGGATTAGACCTCCCTGCAAGGTCACCGACAGGTATCTCACCAAATCAGCTCTCAATTAACCTAAGAAAAAGGGGATCATAGGGGACCAACAGGCACTGATTAGGCATTGTTTGCTACATGTATATAGAGGGCGCAAGTAGCTATAAGTAGTACAGTGGGGCTTTAAAGGTATGTCTTATTGAATTCATGTGAGAATGAAAAGGTTGGATTGGCATGTCAAGTTGAATATGTGTTAAACGTATTTGTCCTTATATGTACTGTATTAGATTGAGGAGTAAGATGGATACACAATTTACTAATGTATATGGGGCTAGGTTCTCTAGTTCAGCACATACATGTATTCTGAATGACCAATGGAAAAATCATGGTTTATTTGCCCGAAGCCTTGCAAAAGGTTGAAAGAATATTACATATTTTCGCATATCACTGTTATAATATTGACTACTGAACAGGAGTGTACAATGTACAAAAACTTTAGTTTTGTCTATTTATGGATATCTTGCGAACATGTGCAAGAAAACATATGGTCATTTTCACAGTAAAGGGTGTAACTTTTCTCAAACAGGGTCAAAATTTCAAAATATGTTTTCATAATCATTTCTACTAAAATTAGTACTATAAGTGTCTAAATTATGGATTTTTTTTGGTTCTGGAGCTTAAACTACATGAGAAACCTGGAAAAATAATGAACAACTGTGACAAATATGATAAATTTGAACAAAAACAACATTTTAATTCTATCAACTTAAGTGGCAACATTTGTTCTCCAAACATAATTCAATTGCAATTTTTCATTTGCTATTCTAATGTACTTAAAGGCTTATAAAGCTTTTTTGGTCAAACTTATTTGGTCTTTAAAAAAATTCAATGCGTTTGTCAAATTCAAGATAAAATATGACTTTGACATTTAATTTTTCAAATTTACCTATCTTCCAAGAGGGGGAGCAAAATACAAATTATTATACAAATACCATTCAGTGAAGGCTAATTACCATGCAAATTCCAAAGAAATCGCATTTCAAATGAGGAAGTTGAAAATTTCTTATGTGTGTGTTTCGGAGGCTTCAGGTTAACAAAATGCCTGTTTCGGAGGCTTCAATCATGTTAACATAAAATGTTGTCCATTACTTAGGTAACATATTAAGAAAAATTTAACTTAAACTGTTAATGATATGTTAAATTACTAATATAACACCTAAAACATTTGTTTACAGAGTAAAAATACTTGTTAATATAAAGTACGGTACATGTATGTTACAAACTATCTTTACTTAATACGATGAGTTTTTTGTTCAGTACGCAAACATTGCAAAGTCACTTAATAGAATCCATGAGGATTTCAAATCTGTCCTGATACTCAGGGAAATATATTGTCAAGTATGTAATTTCCAAGGAAATCACTTTTCTCATATCAAAGTTGAAACATTCAGGAAACATATACATGTATAGGATCAGTTCAAAGTAGTGTTTCGGAGGCTTCAAACATGTTAACACACTATATTGTCAACTACAAAGGCAATATATATACAAAGCAAAATTTAACCTTACTTTTGAAGATTTGATAAAATGTTGAACTGAAAGTAAAGTACTTAAAATAATTGTTCACATAGAAACCATTTATGTTAATTCATAGCAATGTATCATTACCCTTCACTTGCGTCTTTGTCATCATTTATTCTTAGTGCAAAGAATTAAATTTCCGCACAGTGGCTTCCACAAACTTGTTTGTTATGTGTTATAACATTTACACAGACATTCATATTTTTGAAACCAATAGCATGGTAAGTATTTACAGGTTTTTGTCCTGGAACACAATTGTGTTCTACTTCTTATTTCAAAGAAATTTATCTGCCAACATGTCCAGTTCTCCTCCTTAAAAATTATAAAGGTAAGCTCTGCCGGCTGGGGTAGGGGTCCTGGTTGGTAGAGTCATCTTCTGTATTACATCTGATTTAGGCTGAAAATTCATACAGACCATTGCTGTTCCGGCGCATGAATTTGACTTTGACATTGTCATCAATCACAGCTTTTACCTAGTAGCAAAATAAGAATATATAGCAAATACAAACTTTCATTAAAACACAGAAAAACAGCTTTCAGAATCCATTTCACTTCCTTGAAATATCTCACAGTCCCTTATTTGATTTCATTCACCCTGTTAACTTTGTTCAGTACCACAACATCTGCTCATATATATTGTAGAAAGATCTTTTTGTCTATGTATTTCTCAAATAAAGAAAGTTGATCCTGTTAAATGTTTTTTTTAATAATCCGAGATCTAACATGGGTAATACTTACGAGAGCCATGAAAACCACCCCATTTGTAGTCCTGCTGCTAGATGAAGGTAAAATATATGGCCACATAATCGCTCACATTGATCCTGCAATTGAAGAAGAAAATAGGAAATTAGCATTTTGTACTGCACAGGACAATGTTAATACATATATCTGAGCTTGGACACTAAAAAACAATCATTTTGTCTGATTTTAAAAGTACATCTTGAATGTATATTTGCATGTGCATTACATAATAATTTATTATTTATCCATGTGTTGTTTAAGAATTAGTTTAGTAGTCTATACGGGCACCATCACTAAGGATGCTTAATGTGTACATTACACAAACCTTTAAGTACTAATTAATGACAGACTTGTTTTTATCTGTTTTGACCATGGATTTGCATTAATAACCTGTTCAAAATTGTAATTTGTACAAGGATTTCATTCCTTATTACTGGTTTACAATTGTGCATAGTCATAGACCTGTTTATGTACACACATGTATATCAGGAGTCTAATTTAAACATTTGGTACTGAGGCAAACCTTAGAGGTCAGGTGACATCCAAATATAAGTTGATTCATGTTTATGTGCAGGGCTGCATACAACTCTTAATTTGTTATAAATATATTTCATAGATTTTTAAATATTTTACAATAATTTTCTCAGACCAGCTAAGCTCCACCCTAAATAAATGCTCCAGATTTCATTCATCTATCTGTTAATCATTAGTGAGCTAACAAGATAAATTGTTATGTAACTTTCTCCAGCTCAGCACATGCTCACAAATACCTCCACGTTACCTTTCTTTTCCTGGTGATGCTACACCACTTCTGACATAGCAACTCATATGTTGGTATTGTATGGTCTATTGTAAACAGGTGATCAGCTCTGGTTTAGCTATTATACATACCACTGTCTCTTGTTAGCTCACTAATGATTTACAGATGATGTCACAAGATGAATGAGATTTGGAGCATTTTTCTAGGCTGCACATCAACAGGAATCAAACTATATTTGAATGTCACCCAACCTTTAAAACCACAAACATTGAGTATGATAAAGGTACAATGTACAATACAGATCGTAACTAGGCCTCACTATATTTTTAGTGACAAATCTAAACTTCAAAAACTTTCACACATCAGTTCCATTACAATGACCCATTAAAAAAAAAGTACAAGTTAAGTAATTTAAGGACAAAATATACAGTTCTTACCTCTATATACTTGTGGATAACAGTAAGGAAATGAGAGAACTGTCTGTAGTGTTCATGCCTGTCTGGAAGAGATGCTATCTAGTATCAGATGTTGCTAGCACATGTTGCTGTAACCTTGTCAATATCTTCATGATCTTCATGGTGTATTGTCGTGGACAAGATCCGCAGTTCGAGTCCTGCCGCGGCACCAATGTCCTTTGGCAAGACACTAATCTACATTTGCCACACTCGACCCAGGTGAGGTAAATTGGGTACCTAGCAGGAATTAATTCCTTGAAATGCTTAAGCGCCGTAATGGAAGCCATGCTAAAGCCGGGGTAATAATTTCCAAATTTGGAAGCGCATAGAGACGTTCAATATGTGCTACACAAGAACCAAATATTATTATTATTATTCCATTGTCTTAAAAGGGGTTGTACACACTGCTTCCCAAACATTTCTAGAGGGTTCTTTGCCCACTAAATTTCTCTCCTACTGTTACAAATGGTCTTTGGATGGCATGGCCTATGCCATTTGATCCTAAGGGGTTGGCAAAGACCATGAAAAATGTTGTTAACACTAAATGAAGCCTCCGAAACAAATTGGATAAATATTATGGATGTCTTATAATTTGGGAAAATATAGTGATTCATTTTAATACTTTATATATTAAAATATTCATAAAGCTTGGAAGATTTATATGTATAAACTTTTTTATTATTTGGTGAATAATTCTTACATTATCAAGGTTTGAAACAGGTGAATACTCCTAGTACTGGTGTAAAATTTCTTTCTGAAATACTGACTATTTGTAAATCATTAAAAATATAAAAAGCCAATAACATCTAACACATTCCTGTCCTTTAATAGACCATAACCAAACATTCAATAGGAAAACTTTCAACAATCCCCTATCTATAAAACCACAATAGCCAAAAATATGGTGTTAACTACAGTTTGAAGCCTCCGAAACAAGTTTTTTTGGTTATTAGTAAGTCTTGAAAAAAATTAACTGGATATCTATTTACTTTCAACTTCAAGGGAGCCTGCACATCCTAACCTATGATTGCCATGCAGATTTAACATGATACACATCGGTCTAGGTATTTAAAAAATGAAAAATAATCTTTTTGCTGTTTCGGAGGCTTCAAGTGTTTCGGAGGCTTCAAGTGCTAACGGAAAGTTTGTATTGTCTGTTATTCTTTAACAGTGGGGAATATCTCAGCTATTTTTTGACAAGTGATTTAGGGGTCCTAATGCTACATTTTGATATAATGATTGGATAAGTTCCTATATTCATATTTGTACAAGCTGTCTGAATAGTTTGTTTCGGAGGCTTCAATTCAGCTAACGGAAAAATGGCGCGACTCAGTCAAGCTTTTAAAAAATTCTTACAAGCAACATGATCAGACAAATTTTGTCATTAGTTGGAAGTATAGATATCAAGTGTTATATCAAGAACAAATGAAATGGTAGAAAGCACTTTTCAAACCAGAGCTCTTGCTATGAAGTTTGTTAACTATTGTTAACGGAAAATGAAGTCTCCGAAACGACAAATAACAACTCTCTGTTCTCAAAAATAGAGGAGCAGTTACAGTTACAACTTCTTTGGCACTTTTTATTGAACATCTAACTTCACATTCTGCATAACAAAAACAATCCTCGCTGTTCCTGAAAAAAATGCAGGGCTTTACAAAAATGTCTATGTATTTTGTGTACATCAAAAGGGTCACATTTAGGGTACTTATGTGCCTGCCAAAATTTAACGAAGTAATCCCTGAAGAAGTTTATGCTACCCAAGGTAGCACCCAAGTAGGTTACTCATATGCCAAAATATCTTTGAATTCTGTAGCTTTATGAGATCACTAGAGAAAAAAATGTCCAAATTTCAAAGTTACACCCTTTACCGTGAAAATGACCATATTTCATACAGAACTAAATGGAGATCCACTTTACGAATTGCAATTACAGCGGATGGGCGTTCACATTTTGACTGACATTACACTCAACGTGATCAATATAACTTGCATTGTTGTTGGTTTGGGGGCAAGAATGCTGTCATTCAGGAATGCATTTTAAGCATACACAAGAATTGACTTGCTTGAATTGAGTAAATATTATGGGCTAAATTTAAATCCAAAATAATTATCACATTGTCAAAATATTGGCTCTATATTGAAGGTTTTCAATTTCACTCCAATATGGAATGCTAATAAATACCAAAGTCATAAGCTTTTTCTACATTGGACTACATGGCCTGAATTCACAAAGGAGGTTTAAATCTAAGCTAGGGTTTTTATCAAACTGTGGGTTAGATTTAAACCTCCTTTGTGAATTTGAGCCATTTAGGTCTAAAAATGGATCCAAACATGTAAGTTGTTTAATGGAAAGAAATATAATGGAGCAAATATGTACTTCAGACAAGAATTGGTCAATTCTGACTGGTGTACATACAGTACATGTACAGCTGTATGTCTTAACTGAAATCTTGCCTTAAATGAATTATGACACAGGGTGCTACAAGAATTTTTTTCACCACTTGCCCTGTCGGGCAAGTGGGTTTTCAATTTACTTGCCCAAACAATATTTCCACTTGCCCAAAACTTTAAAGCGAAAAAGGACTCGAGGTTAAAGCATTTATTATCTCGTAATGATAAGTTAGTGTTTTAGATAGCAAATTAATGCACATACATGTACAGTGTAACTGTACTGAATAATAACCTAATATGTCAAAGAAAATGGTCAACAAAGGATGGTTGAAGGTTTAAAAAACGCATTTTATTTTTTATGAATAAATATCAAACATTTGACTTTTTGTACTTACTAGAAAATCCCTGTTGTTTATTCCATTCCGATTCGCACGTGTTCATTTCCCTAGAATAATGACGTCATATTTGGCGTGATTCAACCAATCGGCAATCAGAGAATAGCAAAGGCCTGTCGGTGCGGCCTACAGAGCTAGAGAGAGAGAGCGCGAATAAGCTCGCAGCTGGTACGATCGCGCTAGCTGTCTCTAGCTAGCTCACGGCCGGCCGTGCGTGGAGGCGGAGCGGCATTCATGGCTTGAAGTGTCACTGTTGCATGCGCGCTGAGCTAGCTGAGCTGGCTAGCTGTCTGTGAAGTTTTTTCGAAATCGGAACGATCGCTTTTTTGCTTCTGGATTTTGACGACGGGTAAGAAGTTGACGGGTGAATGGTAGAGTTCTTGGACACTAGGAAATTACTGTAAAAGTATCACTTGCCCGAATCGGGCAAGTGATAATTTGATTTACTTGCCCGACGGCTCAATTTGGTTGCCCCGGGACGTCGGGCAAGCGGGTTTGTCGCGCCCTGTGACATTGGTCATTTTTACCAAAATCATCCTAATTAAGTGGTCAGTTTAACGCAAATCCTTGTCAAACACACATGTACCACAAAAAGGAAGCTAACCTTTAAAAGTATTGCTTAGAAGTTATCCAATTTTTGTTTTCTACTTTTTCTTTCTTCCAGTTTTTAGGTCAACTCGAAGATATCCCTTTTGAAATCGACCCAACAAAGAGGACTGAAATACTCAGGAATATTGATTCAGCGAGGGTAAGTGTTTCGTGCCCAGACTTTTGCTCCAAGCTTTATCCATCATCAAAGATCTCTTCACCTAATAGGCAGGCTGCAAAACTAACTCCATTCCGCCTTCAAATTGTCTTCAAAGTACATTCAAACTGACTCAAAACAAACCGATTATTGGCCATTTGGATTAATGAAATTTTTATGTTTGGTCTGTTTATCGGTCTGGCATTGGTCTCAGTGTGATAAGTGTTTCAGCGACACCACTCGTAAAACTGACTCTAAATCGACTTAAAACCAAGTTCAAACTGACAGATTATTGGTCATTTTGGGTCGTGCAATTTTGATGTTCAGACTGTATTGTGTATCAGGGACACTGCCAAACTGACTATAAACCAACTCCAAACGACCATTTGGGTGTCCAGCATGTGGGCTGGCCTGGTGTGGTTCTTGTTGGTGTGAATAGTTTATTAAATAGGGTTAGGGACAGGTTAGGTGTGGGTTTTGTCTAGGGTTAAGTTATGATTTAGTCAATGTTGGAAATTATGTGAAATAATCAATGTATGAAATATTATAAAGTAATGCAATGGACTAATGGAGACACTTTTGAATTATAATGAGGTCACTTAAACCTTATCAGTGTATTTTCCTAATCCTTCAATTTCAACAATGTTTCAAATAGAAGTCGACCAGTTCAATGTTCTTGTCAAATAATGAACAGCACCTTTAAATATAGGAAAAGGAAAAGGGGTATGAGTGCTCATTTATGTGATTGTGAAATCACAGAGGAAAACTAAGAATGCAGAATTGCAGACTTGATGGGTGTGGGGCGGTAGCGGGGGAAATGAGCAATTTGGAATGTTTCTCTTCAAAATCCAACAGCTCACTCACAATCACATTGTTCTTGAGCATGGCTCGGAAATGATTGGGATGGTGACCCACACCACATTTTTCATGTTTGATAGTAATGTGACTAATTTAGTTGCTTTGTTGGGGCTTATTGTTCAAAGATATTATTAAGCAAGATAGGGCGATTATAATAGGGCGATGACCCAGTGCCCTCTTGTAGTGCATGTTCATTTATGTATAACCATAAATATATATACAGTGTTGTGCAAAATATATGACAAAAATAAAAGATGGCCTGTGAGCAGAAGGGAAGTACCAAACTAATTTTTGAATGGGTACAAGATATCAGGGCGATAGAATTGTCAGATTTCCTCCTTGTAGAGTAACTGGTAAAATCTTTTTTATTGAAATGATTTTAAAAAAATTATGTAAATGGTTGACTCTAGTAACTTCTCCAGATAAACTTGAAGGGAGTGAAGAGAGATCAGTTGTAGTTTACATTAACATGTTCCAAACTATGTTTAAAACACATTTTCATTAATGGAGGGGGGGGGGGGTGAAATTTTCCCCTCTTGAAGTAAAAATTGATTTGAGAGTATATAAATGAGAAGAGATGGGGGAAGAAAAATCTGTGTGACTGAAAGAACAAGATATGATGCAAACAGAAGTTACACTGCGCCATTCATGAACAGAAATATCAGCTTTAGCACATCGACACTAATCATACTTGTATACAAAATTACTGTATTGATGATTTTATTTATTTCTCTTGCAGAAAAAGGGTATTTTACCATGGAACAGTCACTCCGGCCGCTACGACGCCATCATCCGCTTATCAGCAAGACAAATCAATGTTTTACAGAAAAACGAGGTAGGGGCATTATGATATAATACATGTACAATGGCCAGGCCCAGACCCCACCCCCCCCCCCCCCCCCATCAAAAAAATAAAATAAATAAATAATAGTAATAATAAATAAAGAAATAAATGATATAATAAAAATAAAATAAATTAAAATTAAATAAATTAACAAATATACAATTTTGTCATGCACACATTTCAGGCTTTTCAAACAATGCCTGATGTACGATGCAGCTTCAAAATTGTCTGTGTGACTTTCTCAAGTTATCATTTTGTCTGATAATGAAGAATTTTCCATGGTATCGTTGTATACTAGGATATGTGCATTGATGTGATACTCCCAAACCGGGCCCCTTTCTCGTATTCAAACATTTGCATAATCAAATCAATATTTGCATCTCCTTGATAACTCGGTACTGAAATAAATAAACTTGATTTAGTTTGAGAAATTTATTCTTCAAAATTCTGCAAATAAAATTTCAGTTTTTTTCTGAGCTCTAAGCAACCTTTGCACCTACATGTACTTTTTGTTTGAGTATAGAATATTTTATTAATTTCTTTATTGGGTACATGTATGTCTACATTTATACATGTATGTCTTCTGCATGATTGACTGAGGGGTATATAAAGAAGCTGTAAGTATGTTTTTATCACATTTACATGTATGTTTATGTGTGTACACTTGTTTTAAAAAAAAGGTTTCTAGATCTATATTTACGTCCAACTCTTCCCCTAATATTTTCTTCTGTTATAAATCTATACATCTACTAGACTACTACTGCAACTGTTACTGCTACTACTACTACTACTACTACTACTACTACTACTACTACTACTACTACTACTACTACTACTACTACTACTACTACTACTACTACTACTACTACTACTACTACTACTACTACTACTACTACTACTACTACTACTACTACTACTACTACTACTACTACTACTACTACTACTACTACTACTACTACTACTACTACTACTACTACTACTACTACTACTACTACTACTACTACTACTACTACTACTACTACTACTACTACTACTACTACTACTACTACTACTACTATGTGTAACTTAGATCTTATTCTTTTTTCTTTCCCTGCAGACGTCTCTTGTACGTGCCTTCATTCACAACATAGTCTCAGTCAGCTATGTACGAGATGATGCTCAGCATCTAGTCATCATGAAAACAGGTAACTGGTTTGTAGGATGCATACGTGAACGACACTCAACCAGGGGCCCGATCCATGAAACTTGTTATCTATAACAAATGCTAAATTTCTATGACAAATTTGCTCTCAGCCAATCAGTTGCATGATTTCAGTAGCTTATAACAGTAGCTTGTAACTTTTTATTGATATCAAGTTTTATGAAACAGGGCCCAGACCCTTACCCTGAACTTTACCTAAAACCAATTTACAAACATAACCCTAACCCTAATTCTAACATAAATATGAATTGTAACACTGACCCTAACCCTGTATCTTGTCCAAAATAAAGCCTGGGGCATATGCAAAAATTAGGTCACTAGATGGTGATTAATGCAGCACAGACCCTCGGGCTATATTGAGTGCATGTACATATGTATTGATATTTCCTGTCTCATGGTGGGCCAATTGCATAATAACACATGAGATGCTAGTGACAAGACAGCGATTTGTCTGTCTGCTAAATACAGAAAAGGGCGTGTACATACATGTACTGCATCCCTAGAGGTCATTCACCTCTGATCCATTTATTGGTCAAAGTCTCAAAATTCTTAAAGTGACTCAGTAACATTGCTTCAGATTCTGAAAAAAAATCCTGGATTAGCTCATACTGCAATGATAATTATAAACCTTTAGGTCAGTCAGGAACCCCACAACTTTTACCAGCCGATCGCCTGTCTGATTATCAAGATATTTACGATTGGAATTACAAATTTTTAAAAACCGTTTACAAAACTTTTTTCATAACACTGCAGTCTATTGGGAAATACGAGTATGGTAAAACCGCAATTTTTTGTTAGGGCTTCAATATTACACCATATCACAGACACTGATAACATGTAGGGCCATGCATCTCAGCTTAATAACATTGTTAAACGATGCCTTTAAAGATCACCCAAAGGCAGCAAGAAAAGTTGTCTGAATGGAAGATGGTCTTTAAATGTGCAACTCCATTCAATAAGTTTCATTAAGAAGCATTGTTCAAGAGAAAAAGAAAAATAAATTATGGTATTCAAACTTCAAAGACAGATAAATGCCTATTTTCTGATCAAATATGCTTATCATTGAAAATATTGTACTTGCTTTTATTTATTTGTAAATGTCTTTTTTTTCTTCCCTTTTTTTGTTTTTTGCAGCTACAGAAAGTCAACAGGAGAAATGTGAACTAGTAGTATGGGAATGTCCCTCAAAGGTTTGTTGGTCAATGTATTTATTGCTCATTACTATAACAAGACTTTTTTATCTTCCATATGTGTAAAGACGTAGTTAGCTGTGTGAACACGCCCCTAATCCCATAGCTGTACAATGTATGTATGTAGAGAGAGAATACCTACAGTGTTCATATAGTAAGCTGTGTGAACAAGCTTCTAATCCCATAGCTATACAATGTTTATATGTAGAGAGAGAGAGACAATACATATGGTGTTCATGTAGTAAGCTGTGTGAACACGCCCCTATTCCCATAGGTGTACAATGTATATGTGTAGAGAGAGAATATATATGTTGTTCATGTATAGTCAGCTGTGTGAAAAAGCTTCTAATCCTATAGCTCTACAGTGTATGTCTGTAGAAAGAGAATTTACATGTATATGGTGTTGATACAGTCAGCTGTGTGAACAAGCCTCTAAACCAAGATCTGTTCATAGGGAGGGATGACGTATGCCTGAACACATCCCGTAATTCCAAAGCTATACAGTGTTTATCTGTAGAAGGAGAATACAAACAGTGTTCATATAGTTAGCTGTGTGAACATGTCTCTAATCCAAGATCTGTTCATTATATGTCTGTAGAAAGGGAATACATACAGTGTTCATATAGTTAGCTGTGTGAACACGCCTCTATTCCCATGTATGTATAGAGAAAATACATACAGTGCTCATACAGTCAGCTGTGTGAACAAGCCTCTATTCCCTGATCTGTACGGAATAAATAGGGAGGGATGACGTATCCTGTGTGAACACATCCCCTAATTCCCAAGCTTAACAGTGTATATCTGTAGGGAGGGGATGTAGTCTAATTGAAGTGTGTCACACCCAGTAGTACATTCACCTTAATTGACTCAATCAACTGATACTTGTGTACATCTCCATATAAGTCTAGCTTTTTGACGTTCATGCACAAGTACACTTCACAGACTTGATGCTAAGTTTTGAGATACATGTATTGTCTAGCATCAGAGGGAATCATATGTACAATGACCCTCCCCTCCCCCTATAATAACTTAATATGGTGTATTTGTCCAAAATATGTCTACATGTATATACATTACATTACGTTGAATTGTACCAATCTTCTGCTCTAGACGATTATGCATGTGTAGTTTCATGTCCTTTGCTGATTTAAAACATGTAATCGTATATTGATACTATCAGCTTCAAATTTTACTTTAATTCGTGAACGGAAGAGATATTACTACTGTAGGTTTGATTGGGATATAATAAAGGTAAAAGTGACCTGAGAGTATGTATGGGTAATAATAATAAATAATAATAAAAACGGTGCTTATAAAGCACTTACCACCGAAGTCTCTAAGCAAATATACAGAAGTTAACTATGAGTCCTAGCAGGCATGAGAACATGAAATCATTGTGCTCCCTATAGATTTTGCTCTTGTATGTGTACACGCACTAAAAAGAAATTGAATGAGTATAAATTCTGTTTAATAATTTTCTGTCATTTTTGTCTTTGTTCAGGAAAAATCGGAAGAAATCTGTGCCATTGTCCAGCAGATTTTTGAAGTAGTCTACACTGAAATGACCATGAAGCAATTTGACCTCTCGCTGATGCAAGCGGTCAACGATTATTCAATAGGTAGATGTAAGTATCACGTTAGTGTTATATACCTGCCTCTATATAAAGGGAAACCTGTATAAAAAGGCTCCTCAAGAGAAACAAAAAAGTGTTTTTTATAGGCAGCTGATCTTTATTGACAAATGTTCAATACCGGTAATTACAAGTTTCAATGAAATGGTGTATGTGGGGAGAGAGAGAGTGAGAGAGAGAGAAAGAGTGAGAGAGAGAGAGATGCAGTAGATACAGTTTACATAAATTTGAAGAAAAGAATAGCATCCTCCTTATTTTCTCCCCCCCCCCCCCCTCCTCCATGCACATACATGTAACTACCTCTTAATCTTCTTTGTCTGAAGAATATGATAGAAATTAACATCAATGAGAAACACAACTACTCAAATCATGTCCTAATATCCCTGTTATTACTCCGAGTACACGTGCCCTTTGTTGTACTCTGCTCTCTTCTCTTCCCCGTCCCCTCGGGATAAAATGGGGGAATCATTTTTTAGGTCAGCATCTGTTTTGGAGTGTAACGTGATATCATATCATCCCCTGAATCACCTTAGAGTTCTAACCATCAAGAATAAGATACAGATTGGACTTTCACGACGCTCTTCCGAACTCTGTTTCCTTGCTGCTTCTTTTCTGTGTCAGATGATAATGTTTACATTTGAAAGATAATCGAGGTCTGTCTTAGAAAGAGACGCAAGTAATTCAAATAAATTGCATCTTAAAGCCCATCTGCACTAGTTTGGCAAAGAGGGTTTAGACCTCCATGCAGGGTCACTGGCAGGTGGTTAACTCATCAAATCAGCTCTCAATTAACATAAGAAAAAGGGGATCATGGGGGACCAACGGTCACTGATTAGGCATTGTTTGCTATATATAGTCTTTGTGAAACACTCCCCTGATCAGCCTTTTGTCTGTACATGTACATGTAGCTCTCGATGTTCACATTATCTGTGGTATCTACAGATACTGCTTATAAAGAATCTTTCTTTTCCCTTATAAATCCCCAACAGAGCTCATGTGAACAATACCAAATTTCTGTTTTACTCTGCATTTATGCAGTTTTATGATTTAATGATTTTTATGATCTATCTAAAGGTAGGAGTTATATAAGTAGGTCATGCAGGTTGTTGCTTGATCAATGTACTTTCACATCAATCAAATACTAGATAAAGGGAAACATTGAGAAAATACTTTCAAATGTAAACAGGTCCAGTAATTGGGTCATTCTCATCAGATGCAGCCATGTGTTACACATAAAACAATAGGTCCTTTTCGGATAGATATCTTATCTCTTGAGGACGTCTGCTCCGCAAGAGATGATGCCGGGCCCGATACGTCTGACGTCTACGACAAACTCGAGACAAATTTGATCCAGATCAATCCCTGATAATGTTTGATAGAAAAGCAGGATAAACATCTGAGGATACAATTGGCCCTACCTTCGATATCAAGAGGATAAACGTGAAGTGGATTTGCGCAATTTGTTGTTCGGATATTACCAATTATGTTAATCCTGTGCTTTTGCTTGATGCAATAGTAACAATCAATGGACGATGGAAAGACCGATACCCAGAAGGATCACATATTATATTCTTCATGTACTCTGAATCATATGATGACCATCCGTACACTCATATTTTGTTTTGCTAGTGGGTCCGTAGCTTGTACATTGACCTGTTGAAAGTATGCCGCAAGGGCCATAGGGTTCAAACAGTAAAAATTGTCTTTTTAATTAAAATTAATTATTTTCCAATTCTAAATAATTTGAAGAACTGTTAGCAAAATGTTAATTTATATCCTACTTAATAAAACTTTGTTAAAAGATATATGGAGATAAATATTCCTTATGACAGAGGCATGTATAAACTGTATCTCCTAATCTTAACTACATGCAGAAGGATCATGTAAGAGCTTAACCCTATTTAGCCCGGGCTATTTTGAAACTGCATAGCCCGGGGGGGGGGGGGGGGGCTTCTCAGGCCCCCCCCCCCCTATGATCTCGGCCGTGAAATGCCCGATCGCCGCGAAAATTTGCATACATGTCAAGTGAAGTGTATAAAATACTATGGTAATTTCAATTTTTTTGAAAAATTCACTCATTTGCATATTTATGGTAATTTATGCAAATAAGGTCATTAAATTCACATTTTTGCCCATAAATCAGACATTATTCTTATTTAAGCATTCTTTCTCACTACATATATTTGTTAGACCATTTGGAATAATAATACAACACAAAAATTTGAAAAACCAGGGTTATTCCTTATGTTATCTATTGTTTTGATAATTTCTTATGTATTTCTTTGTTTTTTTAACTTATGTATTTTATTGTTTTTGTTGTTTTATTTCATTTCCAACTATAATTCAACTATTTTGACCCCAAAATAAACACCTAAAATCTAAACAAGACCAAATAACCAATGTTTTACCTCTTTATTTGAAAAATGAGAATTTCCATATGTTTTGTACACAAATCACAAAAATGAGCGATTTTCGGGCTGACATGCGAAGACAAAAGGACACGTGACTTTGTAATGGTAGGTCCGATTTTCAAAAAATTTCTTTCAAAAGTTGCACAAGACTCGAAAGAAAAAAGTCACAAAATTTCAGTGCAAGATTTTCTTGCGTTAAAAAATTATCGCGAAAAATGTCGAGGGGGGGGCTTCTCAAGCTCCCCCCCCCGGGCTAAATAGGGTTAAGGGCCAGTCCTTATTGACCAATAACAGTAAAAGTAATTAAATTCATGAATCCTTACGAAATTGCTCACCCAAATTGTGTTGGATAAAGATAATTTGCTTTATTCAAAGGGGTTTCTATTTTCTTAACAATAAAACTTTCATGTCAGACAATAGCCATCATCATCAGGAGAGATGGGTGCTTGCATCTGAATACAATCAGTTTTCCTGATTTTTCTCTGAACCTGTAACCTGTTTGCTTTCAAAGCCCCAGGGGTGTGAAAACTTAAAGATAATAGCTAATTTTGTCGGAAAATAAAAAAAGTCTCGTAGTAAAACTTGGAAGGGTTTGGCAAAATTATTCTTACAAGGAAGTCGAGAGTTCTCAGCGCTTGCCAGGTCCAATCAGTCTCGCTGCCCTGATGGAATGCCTGAATCGGAAACATCGCGAGAAGGCAGAGTTTCCGAGTTTGTGTCAAGTCGGTAGGCGTGGTCCCTGCGCCCGGCAACCAGGAACGAAGCTAGTGGTCATTTCCTGCTCCATGGCAATACTCCGTAATTGCATTTCCGGTCATTCCCAGGCTCCCTATAGCTCAAACCATCTCTTTTCTCAGTCTGGCCGGCTGTGCCTCGGCCAAATTTATCTTTCTATATCTGTCTGTCTGTCTGTCAGTTTTCTCTCTCTCTCTCTGTCTCTTCCTGTATCCCTCTGTCTCCCTGCCCCTCTCAGTGAAACTCTCTCTCTCTCCCTCTCTCTCTCTCTCTCTTTGACTCTCCCCCCCCCCCTCTCTCTCTCTCTCTGTATCTGTCTGTCTCTCTCTGTCTCTCTCTCTCTCTCTCTCTTTCTGACTCTCTGTCTCTCTCTCTTGCTCTCTACCCTGCTGCGTTCTCATTTATTCTCACATGACCACAGAGTAAAAAATATTTCTTCATTGCATACGTTTATTGTATGACTGGTGTATGTACCTTCATTTTCATGTCTGTTTAATATTAATGTACACTGTACTTCTTTTTGTGTAACCGCCTTCAGTGGTATCAGGAGACATGTACAATGTAGAGCTCTATGAATTTCTGTTAATCTACAAATATCATGGTCAGTGTTTTCTTTTCTTCTCTTTACTTTACAGCCACATTATCTCACCCAAGACCTCCCTTGCCTGGCATGTATAGTCAACCAGAAACGTAAGTAAAAAATGAATCTTGGATTCTCCCCCCCCCCCATCTCTCTCTCTCTCTCTCTTTATATATATAAAAATCTCTCTCTCTCTTTTTCTCACCCCTCTCCCCTCTCTCTCCTCTTCACTTTCTCTCCCTCTCACCCCTCTTCCCCTCTCTCTCCTCTTCCCTTTCTCACCCTCTCCCTTTCTCTCCCCTCTCTCTCTTTCTCTCTCTCTTTCTCTCTCTCTCTCTCTCTCTCTCCTCTTCATCTCCCTCTCTCCCTCCCCCTTTATACTATAACTCTGCAAACTCTTTACTCTACATGTAGTTTATGGTAAATGCAGATGTAGACACAGGAAATTTGCAATGTAACTTTCTACCATACCTTATTTTGATGAATGACTACTATTTTACTTTCAAACTAATAGTATGAACCCTATATTCATCTCTGTTTAGTTGAACTTTTATGTGAAGACTGCTTTTGTTGAAGACTTGTAAGATACATGTACATGTACATGTACATGTATATACCTATTTACCTTGAAATATATCTCTTTTTTGTGGAAGGTTACCAAGTTTGTGCACCTGTAGGTCTGCCATGTATTAGTAAATATTTTAATGTCACAAATACATGAACATTAATATTTATATTTATACAATTTTTTTGTTTGATCATCTACTACAAAATCAAGTTTTTGTTCAGATAAACATGCAAAACTAAGCAGTACTTGTGGCTGTTTTATAGACAGAAAAAAAGGGGGGCGAAAAAAAAATGTTATGTATGTTAATTGTGATTTTGTTGTTCTTATTTGTGTTTAGAAGCAGTGAGGCCGTCCCATATTCAGGGGCAAATCCTAACTCAAATAGTGCAGAAATCATCAGCGTCACAGCCAAAGTATTATTACAAGAATACATCGAGGAGGTGAGTTATATCAACTGGATTGCACGGGGAGGGAGGGCGAGCATTTTGTACATGTAGGGAGAGTAATGATTGAGCTTTCATCATCCAAATAGGGAGAGGAAAAGAAACAGGATGGGAATGATGATAATCATAGCTTTAGCTCCGGCAGCCGTTATCAGCACACATTTCATTTTAAGGAATAATCCTACCAGATACTCATTTACCTCACCTGGGTCGAGTGTGGCAAATGTAGATTAATGTCTTGCCAAATGACATAAGTGCTGCGGCGGGACTCGAACCGCGGACCTTGCGATCTATGTCCTGTGACATATCCACTTGACCACGACACCTCTACAAATGGGAAGCATGAGATAAAAAAGAAGAGGGGGGAAGAAGAAGGAGAACAACAAGGGCTCCAACCAGGAAGAGAAGAAGGGGAATTAAGATGACAAGGAGAAGGAAGAGAAAAAGACAGAATTTGGAAGAGGAGAAGAAGGAGGAGGAAGGAAGGAAGGAAAGAAAAACAAATACATTTAAAACTAAGTGTATATACATGAATGTAACAAAAAATAGAGGAGAATATTTTATTATGATAACAAGTTACAGAAAAAGAAGAAAACAAAAAAGACAAAATCGTTTACTATATTCATTTGGCAAGATAAAGGAATTTAAAGGCAGAGTATTCAACTGACAATACTTCAGATTTATATATACTGCCATCTGTTGTTCACAAGACTAGATGTTTTGATAGCTGTGTCCCACAACATATTACCAACTGCATAATGCACGTGTGATGATATTGGGTTACAGGAACCAGAAATCGCTCTATATATATATGTCGTTACCGAAAAATGGCGCAACTAAGAATACACTACAGTAAAGTTAGCAATGTCCATAAAAAATACCCATGAACATTATTTTAGGTAGAGTGATATGGTAAAATCAAGAAGAGAAGTCCATTTGAATAAGATTTAATTGATATACTTCAAGCTATATATATATTTATACCATCCACCCCCTTTAATTTTTACAGCTGAGAAGTAAACTAAGTGGGGAAGAGCTGCAGCAATTTGCATCAATTCTAAAGGAGTACCGTCAAATGGGATCGATAGAGAATTTCTGCACCAGTTTACAAAGGCTATACGGCCCGGACAGAAAGACATTATTTCCAGGTACGTCCAACTCGTTATCTTTTTTCTTTTTAAACTGTAGACTAGATATTGTGCTTTGAGGGATTTTGAAGTTTGTGCATGAATCTTGCAACTGGATGCAGTGGCAGCAACCTTGCATGCAACAAGCTATTCAGGGTTCTGGAAGTCGGGTAAAAGAAATGCAGACAAGGACATCAGAAAGAATTCTTGAATCACAATTTACACAGTGTCTTGCACCAGTCTGGCACTCGATGTTTACCCCTTGGAATATATTAAATGTCCCACAGTCACCCCACCCCTTCCCCCCCAAAAAAAAAACAACAACAAAACAAACAGCTAAATAGAAGAAATAAAACAAAAAAGATAGTGTGTGCTTTAAATTGAATTTCTTTTCATTGTCATCAACCATGCAATGTCCATGTACATGTAGGTTGCATTATTCTTAGCTCAAAATGTTACTGTTCTGATGCAGAAGTTGTGTGCAAGCAGGAGACTTGCTAAAATACTAAAATATTTGAAATGTCCCCAGAAGTGCCTTTCAGCTGCGAATGTCCCAAATATTTTTGACACAGAAGAGTCATTCTTTCCTTAATGATTTTAATCTTTTGTGTGTGTTTGTGGCACTGTTTCATGCATGAACATTTGTGTGGTACTTTTTATACCCATTTGACCCCAGTGACCTCACATCAATCATGTGCAACCAATTCCACAGCAAGAAATGTCATCAACTAGACGCTTCCGTGAATCGCATATATTTAGTGAAGTGGCAATTTATGAATATTTCATTGATGCAAACGTTTTTTCATGTCCTGAATTTATAAATCTATATACATATTCCTCTCATGGCAATAAGTGGTAGAATAACAGTATTTACAAAAAAGTATATATGGTGTACATACAGTACATAATATGTACTTTTAATAGTGATATGTACTTTGTAACAAGGAGTGTATCTCTGTTAAATGTTCATTTGTAGGCCTTAATCACTAATAGGTGGTTTTCGATTAATTATACTACATGTCTGCTAATATTATATGTAGAAGATTTTGTATTTAATAACCATTTGTTAAACTAATTTCAAATTTTCCGAACAATTTTATTACGACTGCAACATAATTTTATACTAAGCCTATCCTACTTGTACTTTGTGTGTGAAAAAGGCTAATTGAATTCATATGCACTCTTGCAATCTTAGTGAGGAAGCTAGAGATATGCAGTAGCACGAAAAGACCCGTCAGACACACTAAAAAACAGAAACGTTCATGAAATATAACTTCTTTTTTTTGTACATATACATGTATATATATATATACTTAAGTTGAGGAAACAGGAAAACCATTTAAAATAGTAATTGTTCTACCTGAATGATAAAATTATGAATTTTGCGTTCCGGTCGCGTCTTTTCGTGCCACTCCATTTCATTTCAAAGTTGCTCATGCGTGGGTATATGGAGGGCAGCACAAAGACGTACGCAAAGGAGCGTAATATCCGTCTTTATTAAAGCTACATGTACCACTTTATGTTGTGTAATATCCCGGTACTCTATTTATTAAACACTCCTACAATTACTCAATTCTTCCAGTTTAATGCTCAAAGTTAGTAGTACCGGTAGTTAGTTCGTCTTATAAGTCAATCTATTTCTGACACTAATATTACATTGTGTGTTCTACCATTCTTACTGTTTCCTTCAATAGAATTAATATACTGTAGAGGCTGTATGAATTGAATTTCCAATTACATGTAGCCTGCATTCTACATTCATCTTTATGTACTATTTACTACACCTTTACTTCTGTTTTCTTGAAGAAAAACATTATTGTGGAGATAACAAATCCATATGTTATTAAATTATGGGTACATGTGTGCAGTTAATCTATCAGTATTTGTAATGCTATCCACTGTTTTACATTGTAGTGCTATGTCAGGAAGAGGATTTCTGTAGCTCAGGCAACCTTTCAATCAATTAATATGTTTCTCTTTCTTTCTCCAGATGGCATTTGATTATTAACCTCAATAATTTTCTCTCACATTTTTCTCTCACATTGTATCTGTGATATTGATTAATCATCTTTTTTTTCCTCCTTCTCTTTTCCATTTAGCAGAGTAACCTCTACCGTAGATGGGCTTTCTCTCAATATTTATCTCTTGCTTTTTCACCAAATATCTTCTTTTTTCCGTGGGATGCAGCAGTTCTCAACTTAAACTTTGCCTTTTTACTAATCCCATCATTTTCTTTCCAAACGGGGCATATATCAGGGCTGTGCTTTATTTTCTTAGCCATGCTAAAGTAGCTCGCAATGAAAATTGAAAAGTGAATGCGTTAGAAAAAATGAATGGTTGGATATCATTCAATAATGCTCTTTTTGCTGGTATGATAGATAGCCCAGGGTTTCAAGACATCCCTGTGAAAATGTATTACTTCCTAAAATGTTCATGAAACAGCGTCAAAACCATCTCGAAGACATTGATATTTACTTCACATCATGTACATTTTTATAAATTCACCACTTGACATCTTACATAATTATAATGATCATTTGCTTATGCTGAGATATGAAGACAAAAAAATGTATAGATACAAATCTTTCAAAAGCTACATGTAGATGCACTTACCTTCATACAATCAATTCCCTCTTCACCCTCAACCCCTTCCAGCATGAAAAACAGTATAGTGTACCACAATTTGAAAAGTATGAACATGAAGGTAAAATTCAATGTTTATTAATTATATTTTTTGGTGGCTGTGTGCAGCTTTTCTTCCAATACCCCCCCCCCCTGCCATTAAAATATATGATTGCGAGCTTCTTCTGAAGAGAAATATGAAAAGTGCTTTGAATATTTTCCTTCCCTCCCTCCTCCTAAAAAAAGAAAACAGCAAACAAACAAAATAGTCAAGAAAAGCCCTCTTTAGTAACAAATTCTCAGATTTTTCTTATTGGTTCAGATTCTGCAGCCTTTCTTTGAATATGAAACATACTCTACTAATCAATTTCTCATGATATAGTCTGTCTACTTCATCATCTACTCCTCTATATGCTTAACTTACCCATCATCTGTTTGGAGCCAGAATGATGTTAATCCATATTCTGT
This sequence comes from Strongylocentrotus droebachiensis, assembly GCA_035222895.1. Taxonomy (NCBI): domain Eukaryota; kingdom Metazoa; phylum Echinodermata; class Echinoidea; order Camarodonta; family Strongylocentrotidae; genus Strongylocentrotus; species Strongylocentrotus droebachiensis. Next base: position 151,254 of record JAVYIG010002317.1, read on the forward strand.
TAATCACCTTCTGGCTCAAAACAGACGATGAACATGTATTCCAAATGCCTCTAAATCTCTTACATAATAATTTTGATTTTAACAAATTAGAATGCTTTTTATACACATACTTTAATATCCACTCAGGAATATTTGTATCCCAACACCAGTGTCACTCTTCTGTGTATGCCATTCACCAATCACTTTTTTTTTCAAACACACTTTGGGGTACTAATACATGCGCATGTTACAGTAGATCACTGAAACTTTAAAGAAATCTAGGGCCACTTCAGTATCTTATTGTATTGTCCGAATCCATCATTTTCAGATTATTTAAAGCCTGTCTGCACTAGTTTGGCCCGGAGGGATTAGACCTCCCTGCAAGGTCACTGACAGGTGGTTATCTCATCAAATCAGCTCTAAATTAACATAAGAAAATGGGGATCATGGGGGACCAACGGGCACCGCTTACATTGTAGGCATTGTTTGCTATATAGAGGGCGAAAGTAGCTGCAAGTATTGCAGTCGGAGTCCTACTTTAACGGTACTATGTCCCATTTGCTGGCCAAAAAAATGAAACGTTTAAATTCCAACTAATTTAGAACTTCCCTCAAAACGAAAGGGCTTGAAAATGGCTTTTAGTGGGAAAATAACGAGTTCAAGTTTAGTGTCAAAATGTCCTTTTTTATCTTATGTTATATGGAATTACCCTTAACACTTTCATCATCCATACTACACTTTATATACTCTAACTGTTCACCATCGTATTTATTCATGTCCATGAATTCACTCATCTCACGCTGATCCCCTAAATATTTATTCATTTATTATTTTTTATTTAAACTAAATGTTTATTTCAACAGCACTTCCATTTCATTGAATACACAACCCTGCTTGCTAGTGAGCTTGGTTGCTTGTTTGTGACCCCAAAAAGCATTTTTCTGTATAAACATTGACGGTTATGGTCATCCAATTAAAATCGGAGTAATGAGAAGTGGTACCCTAAATTTGTCTGATTTAATTTGAACAACCTCTTCCAATGCCATCTCCTCACGCTGCGTGCAACAAGCCGTAGATGGTGTGATACCCGGTGAAAGCTGGGGGGTGTTTCACAAAGATCCTAAGTCAAACTTAACTCTAAGTTAGACTTAAAAATTATGGAGAGCCATTTGTAGCCTTCAACAAAAATATTATTCAAAAGCGAAAATTCAAGTATTTTAGAATTTTTATTAATTCCACATCAAGAACATGAAATCTCCTTGATGCTAGAAAATATGAATGATTTGAATCAACATTTTATGCCTTTTAGAATAACTTGTACAAAATATTTTTATTGATACTAATGGCTTTCTATAATTGTTAAGTCTGGCTTATAGTCAAGTTCGACTTAGGATCTTTGTGAAACACCCCCCTGGGCATACACATTTGTGGATCATGCCAACTTTGGCTTGCAGCAAGTAGTAGGGGGAATGAAATAAACCGGTCAGATTCTAGAAAATGAGAAGTGATGAAACAATGCCTAATTGCATTTTACAATTACAATAGACCTCCCGTGAAAACTATTTCTTGATAATATAAAGGTTGATACCTCTTTGATAGCCACCGCCATTCAGAATAATAAAAAAAGAAAAGAAAATGAAAATGAAACAAACAAAAATATAATAATCCCAATAATAATATCGTTTTTGTATGCCTCTGCCACCAAAACTGGTGCTGGAGGCATTATTTTACTTCAAGTATGATAGGACCACAGGAAAACAGAAAAGAAAGAGAACATATGGGAGTAAGATTAATTTACTTTTAATCCAGTATCAATCAAACGGTTTTTCTGTTCTCTCAATGTTTTCATTGTTCCGACAACGTTCAGTTGAAATGATGCATCTTATTGTTAAGTGTACATGTACCTGTAGTTGACCATAATTTGTTGCGATACAGGCAGTCAGGCACCAACTCTTAGGAAAGGGTGTTTTTTTTTAATTATTTTCTATTACTGGCAATAAGAAATCATAAAATAATAATGATAATAGATCATTACATATAATTCATCTGCACAAGTCACTGGCCTAACCCTATAAACCTAACATTATTAATCTGGATTGAGTAAAAGCTACATGTACAGTCTTAAAAGAGAGTACTTAAAAAAATAATACATAATAAGGCTTTTTTTTTTATTGCCCTTTGCGACCGACCCAAAAATCTTGAAATCTACTGTCGGTTTAAAAAATATTTTTTAAATAAATATAAAAATATGTATTAAAGCATTCAAAACTAAGAAATATCAGCTCAAAGAGGGAGGAAGAAAAAAAGAAGGAAGAAAAAAAGAAGGAAAAAAAAAAGGAGATTTCTGATCGACCAACCCATGTTTTGGCACCTAAAGGGCAATATTACATCTTTAAAAAAAAGGCCTAATGTAGAAGAATTGACTAGATGATATGCATGTATTGTAACCATCTAATATTGATTTTTTTTTTTTTATGGGGGGTGGAGATCTGTAGAAAGCACAGCCCTGACCTTTGCCCTTGCATGTATCTCCTTCTCTCCCCTAGGAATGCGCATGTGCCTGATCAGCGAGCACCACCGGGCCTTCTTCGACAGCTACATGGTGGCCAACGACATCGAGGATCCCTACGGCAGCCGTAGTCGCACCTCCATCGGCAACTACAGCGATGACGCCGATTCCACCATCAGTGGAAACTCTGGCCCCTTCACCCGGTCGTTACTCTCGGCCATGGGCACCATAGAACCTGTTTCCCCTACCCTGTGATGAATGAATGAATATTCATGAGCCTCCAGCTATGATGAATGAATATTCAATATTTTGCATTTTAAATTGTGAATTGTGATGACTTGATATTCATTATTCTTGAAATAATGAATACTGAATATTAATTTTTAATCAAATGTGAATACTCAATACTCGTAACATGTAGTTTTGATTGATGATGAATATTTATCAGCCATAATTCATGAATCCTGAATATTCATGAACTTTGATCTGTTATAACTGAATATTTATGTGCCTCAATCTGCAATGAATATTCATTAGCCTGAACCTGATGTTTGATTATTCATTTCTCTCAATCTATGAAGACTGAATGCATTAGCCTCATTTGCATGCTATACTTAATTATTCATCATCCTCTCTCCAAGATGCAGCTATCTATTGATTCCAGTTGCTAATTTGCATGTGAAACAAACTCATCCCCCATTTAATGAATATTCACCAGCTTGATTGCACAATTTAGTCATAAAGATGCAGATTGAATCAGCATGCTGATGCATATTTGTTTTTTAACATTTCAGGTCCCACATGGGACAGTATATGTACATGCACCATTCTTTTAACAATGAAATCTAGAATGAACAGCGCCATCTATTGTTAGTGCATGCACAGTTTGTTGGTTAGTGTTATCTTTCTGTGGTGAATGACATTTTGATAGTGTTTTGTGTATGAAGAACCATTGCATAAGGATTACATTTTGATGTATGTATTTCATTTTCTTTTGACTTTGTGTTTGTTTTCATTTTCATTTTTAATATAAGTCTACATTTAGTTTAAGGAGAAACATTTTCTTCTCTTCATGATTATACTGCAGTGCATGTGTTTTATTCAAAGTTGAGTCTAATATCTCAATTATCAGGTCTTACGTGTAGCTTTGAAATTTATGCATGATTTGATAATCTCATTACTTTGAAACTGAGTTAAACACAAAATACATCTTAGAAATACTTGTATACCAAGAGATTTTTTAATGATTTCTGAAGTTCATTTAGACTAAAAAATAAACATCGACTCCTTGCATCAAAGGGGTCTATTGATATTCTATAGTCTTGTGCAACTTGCTGAACATTGCATTTATCGTGCATCACGATTCCAGAATGCAGCCCCCCAAATATATGTAAGTTTTATTAGATAATTTAAAGAGCATCAATAGAAAAACTAGAAAATGATATGTTTAGAATAGAATAGAGTTTATTTTTCCTGTTCTGCTGTAAGTTTTGAAAGCAGTCTGATGGAAGATTTGTCCATTTTATCTGCATTTTGATTGAATTTACAAAGTCTGCACATTTTGACAATCAGTAATATATGCATAAATGGAGCTGTCTGTCTGTATGCTCTGAGTATAAGGTCAGGTAGCGATGTTTTGCTACTGTGGCCGTTGACCTTGACTTTGACGTTGACTTTGACGTTGACTTTGTGCTTTGACTCTACCAAGTGATGTGTATACATGTACATTCTGACCTGCGTAATTTTGTATCACCGAAAACAAATTGGCTAAACCATAGAATAATGTGGAAGGTTAGATAGACAATATATAACATACCTGTTAATTGTTCCTGTTTTGGAGGAATGATTTATATTTTTGCTCATGAAACTAATTTAAAGCCTGTCTGTACTAGTTTGGCAAGGGGGGATTAGACCACCCTGCATGGTCACTGACAAGTGGTTATCTCATCAAATCAGCTCTCAATTAACATAAGAAAAAGGAGATCATGGGGGACCAACGAGTACCGATTAGGCATTGTTTGCTATTTAGAGGGCGCAAGTAGCTACAAGTAGTGCAGACAGGCTTTAAAGAATTGAAAATACATTCCCTTTTCCAAACAATTTAGTTTAAACAAGAAGTTACCTGGTTTAAAATCATACTTAATACAAACACTGTACTGGTATTCATAACTGTATTCATAATTTAACGTTGAGAGGCTCCCATGTGTTTGTGTGAAAGATCTACAGGTCTATGTTTAGAATAATATAAGATGTTACATAAAGAGGTTTATAAGGAAATCTGCACTTGCAGAATGTTTAGATTTTATACTGTAATGGGATTCCTGGCTTTCAGTTATAGATAGTGATAAACATGATAGCTTATGTAATGTTGTTACAGTTTTGGTTTTCATGATAAATTAGCGATTTGCATACTGTATAATCAAGTCTATTTTTAAAAAGCTAATATGTATATAATCTTCCAAGGAAGACACATTTATTTAATGGTAGATTTGAATCTGAATACACAATTATTTATTTATGTACATGTAAAGATGAATATTATGGGCTGAAGTCTTTACAGAATCCAGAGCATAATCACATTTACACTAGATCTGCTCTAGATAGCCTTAGATATATTCCTGTAAATGGTACATAGTTATAGTGGAAATAAACATCGTGAAATAATGTTTTAAAAAGTGTCAATTTATGTATTCACGAGTCATGATATTATGGAACTTTGTATTCAACCAGAAAATTAAACGAACTCTAGACTTTAAGGGATAGTTGAGTTTTTTCTGTAAGACCACACATGCCTTCAAATTGCATCATATGGTTATTGCTCTTATTCTTATTTATGACATTCTAGTGCCTTTTAGGACCTACATGTAAAATAGCTATGAAGGTAATTTTAGATCCCAAAATGTGTCAAATTTAGATTCAATACAATCATACCAATTCAGCTCCACCTTCAAATAGTATGGTGACCATTAATTAATTAATTAATTAATATTAACAATACACAAGCTGGCTGGTTATGCATATTATAATCAACACGAAAAAACGTATTAAGGCGCTATCTCATTTTTTTTCAACGGTTGGTTCAAAATTCTCAAATTATTTGTGGGGCCGCGCAAATATTAGAAATGGTTATATTTATGGATATTTCAGCTGTTTTAAACTGCATGTTCATTCAATTTTCGCCCTCAGTTTTTCATTATCTCACACACACAAAAAATTGTGTAGCGCCCTCTGCAACAAAACTCAACTATCCTTTTAAAAGTTAAACAGAAAATGCGCCAAAACTTAAATTTTAAATCACCACTTAAAATGGCCAAGGACAGGTGCAACTTTCAAAATGTATTTTATAATTTTAACTCACTTTTGAGTGAGGTACATTTCAAAGTTTTTTTGTCACTGCTCTGCACTTTTTATTGGCTATTATTAAATAATTTTCCCTTTCTTCTTAAAGTGTATGAATTTTGTTTTATCATTTTAGTTGTGATCTTTTCATTGTCAGTTTCTGCTGCACAGTTTGTAGTTGAGCTTTTTTTCCTTCTTCTTCTTCTTTTTTCACACGATCACGAAGACTTTCAAAAATTCTTATTAAGGGCTATATCAAAGCCCATATCTCAGAGAAATGATTTTCATTTTCCTTAATACGTCAATAGGTGATTAGTATGTAGGCACACACCCTGGTCAGTTGAAGTGTGTAACACAGAGTCTGAACTAAGAGACTGTGGGCCGACTGCACGGTCTAGTGCACCCCATAGGATATGTACTTTAGCTGCTTCTGACAAGTCTAGAGACTGACAAAGATACTTAGCCTCTGCTCAAGACTTTATGAAAAACTGTGTTTAATTGTCATATTAGATTCTGTGCCTACAGACTATAAGCATTGAAATTGCCTGAGGTTGATTCTTCGAAAGTCTTTGCGATCATGTTTTCATTTTCTTAGTACAGTAGTTGTGTATATATTTTTGAGATTTGACCAGATCAGTACTGCAGATATGTTATAGTTTATGTAAAAAATTATCCAAGTTGATTTAAACTAGTATTCTTCAAAATGAATTTTAAATTATGAAAAGTATAACTTGATCTAAAAAGAAATAAATTTGGCTTCAAATATAGAGCAAGTCATAGTTTACTTCAGCGTCTTGGTATAGTTGTGGCTATTTTGTCAAGGAACTGTATATAGGATGTTCCTCGTAAATGAGGAGTTACCGGTATGTCTTTTCAAAAATTTGGCCCAAGTGGAAACAAGGAAAAATCACAGAATCAAATAAGTGAAAGTTTCAGAAAATCTGGCACAGAATAGGCAAGTTATCAGTTAAGATTCATGGAAAATAGATTATGGGTTGAACTAGTTTATTCTGCCAAAGGTATCTCTGCTCAACAGAATATTCTAGCTATTACCCCTGAATGATCTTTGGTATACAAATTATCTGTTCAATATGAAAACAGATAGATTAATGTTAAGTTATGTTTTATTGTCAAATCAGAAATTGAAGAACAAAAAATCCAAGTCATTAGGCCTGTATTCATCAACTTGAGTTTGCCAAATAACCCGCTATATAACCCAAAGCTCGAATTTGCATCTTTACCAGACCGATAGGCTCATCACAAACTAGCTTGGACAGGTGGAAATTAGCCGATATTTTCCAAATAGCAGGATATTTTGGAAACAAGACTAATATGTCTCAGGATTTTTTTCTCGACCAAATATCCTGCTAATATCTACTGCAGGCTGATGAAGATCCAAATTTACTGGCTAATTTGTGATCGGGGTAGTTAAAATAGCGGATAATTTGGCAAACTCGAGCTAATAAAGGAGGGCCTAGTGTTCTTGTGTAACACCTAGATGTAATGTTTTACACATGTAATTAAAATGCCTTTATGCCAAAGACAACCATTGTGCATCAAATTATTTTGTTATCTCCTCCTCAAATGTTATAAAAAGGTCAAAAGTAAATTAACGAGATATAAATTTCGTCTTTATGATTTATGGTTAACACAACCAGTAGAAAAACTAAAGGGGCATCCCCTTCCCCCTCCTCCCCCAATTAAATGGCATGAGGGAAAAAAGAAGACAAAGAAAGAAAAGAAATCTGAGAAACAAGAGAAAGAATAAAGGAAGAAGGGAAAAGAAAACATGAGGAGATGACACAACTCCCTCTCATACCTTCCATCTAATCAACAGCCTTAGTTTGGACTATTATTTTCAAACTAATAAGACCTGTGCCCCCGCGCCCCCCCCCCCCAATTTGTTGATACATTTTACACTGTTGTTCACACAGAAATGTTAAAAAGGGTATATAAAGTAAGCTGAAAGTGAAGAAGAATGCCAATGCTAGAAATTACTTTATTACCAGCCTACATATACTTTGCTGATTTCTAAAAAGTGTCTAACTTTTTGTTTTTAAGTGGCCCTAACATTGTGGAGCGTGTGTGCAGCGCTTTGTAACTGCAAGGAAAAGGCGCTATATCAAATATCTTTTGGATTGGATTGGAATGATTTGCATGAGAATCTGAGATGAATACATAATTCTTTCATAATTGTTTAATAACTTTTTAATAACTTTTTCATATTGATGCCAAGATTACAAACCATTATCACAATTAACATTATACAGGACATGTGTTCAAATATGTTGCCTGTACCTTTCGCCAGTTCATCATGATCAAACATTATTTAATTACATCTAACTCCACAAATTATTATCACATATCCTTTTTGAATATCACAATTCACAAATTAGAAATAGAAAATTGTATGAGATAAATTTTCAACCAGCATGTCATTTTTTTCATTCATCTTTATATATAGACATACATTATTAAATGACAGCTAACATCACTATTTATGATTTATCAATTTGTAATATTATGAAGGAAGAAAATATGAAATACTAGTTACAATTTGAAAATGTGGGTGGTTTATGCTGCCCACTACACTGAAACGGCTCGACACAGGCGCCCAGGAAAAACAGGCACCCTGAATTTAGGTTCGGACCCCCCGAATTTCAACATATTTTGTATCTGGACCGCAATGACGAATGTTAGTGTGGAGCCTTTCTGAGGAGATTTTGCTGTAACTCCCAGTGTTTGAGATCGAGTGCTCGAAATGAAAAACAAGTCGTGATAAATTTTGAACCAGGAGGAACTCAAACCTGGAAAATCAAACCCCTCCTCTTATAAAGATTTCATCAGACTATTTAGTTTTTCATTTGTACAGATTTATATATGCAGATTGTGCACATGATCTCAAACTATTTTCTGTTTTTTCCTTTTCTCTTTTTCCCTTTTCTCTTTTTCCCTTTTCTCTACAGACCTATGTATACTATAAACTATAATGACCATTTCATCATCTTTTATTTCTGTTCGACCTACGCATAAAGACCGTTTTTCCTCTTCAGTTTCTCGAAAGACCCGTGTATAAAGACCATTTCCTTTTCTTCTTTTTCTCTGCAGAGGTGTTTAAAGGCATTTCTCTCTCTTTCTCTCTCTCTCTCTCTCTTTCTCTCTCTCTCTCTCTCTCTGTCTTTGCCTGCTACTTACAGTATCTGTATACAAAGTTTCTTTGCAGACATCTGTATAAAGACCATTTTCTTCTCTCGTTCGGTTTTTTTCAACAGGCTTGAGATTGTACATCCCTGAAAAGGACATGGAGTTCTTTGCAGACCTCTGTATAAAAACCATGTTCTTCTCTCTCTCTCTCTCTCTCTCTCTCTCTCTTTGCCTGCTACTTACAGTACCTGCATGCAAAGCCCCTTCTTCAGGGGTTTCTTTGCAGACCTCTCTATAAAGACCATTTTCTTCTTCTCTCGTTCGGTTTCTCATTAACAGGCTTGAGATTGTACATCCCTGAAAAAGACATGGAGTTCTTTGATGCCTTCATGGATAGGATTAATTTTCAGGAAGAATACTTGGACGATCTAGACCTTGCGCTTAAGGAAATTTGTGACCAAGTTAATCACTTAGACGCTAGTATAGGCTCATGATATTTGTGCTTCAAAAAGGTGTGTGTCTTTTAAATTAATAATGATGATTCTGATCATTATGTTAATATCATCACCAAAAATAACAATGATTAAAGATAACCACAATAAATTGTAATATTAATATTAATAATTTTACTACTACTCCTACTGCTGCTAATACTGCTGCTACATGTACTTCTAATGCTGCTGCTCCTACAACTTCTACTACTACTACTCCTACTACTACTACTCCTACTACTACTACTCCTACTACTTCTACTACTACTACTACTACTACTACTACTACTACTACTCCTACTACTACTACTACTACTACTACTACTACTACTAACACTGCTAATACTACCGCTACTACTCCTGCTACTACTACTACTACTACTACTTCTACTACTATTGTTACTTCTACTACTTTTACTTCTACTACTACTTATACTTCTACTACTTGTACTACTACTGTAACTGCTGCTGCTGCTAATTTTACTACTACTTCTGCTGCTACTATTACTGTTATTATTACACTTACTCTTACTTTTACTCTTACTCTTACTTTTACTCTAACTCTTACTTTTACTCTAACTCTTACTCTAAATCTTACTGTGTAATACTAAATTACCAATACACTACTACTACTAATATAACTACTACTCATGATATGCCATCTCTACTAATAGTACCATAGTTAAGGACAATAATATACGGTACGCAAATATCAGATGCATTTATAGTGTTAAAGTTTATCTTTCACATGGGATGCAAAAAGATATCTGCTTACGGTACTCGCTTTAGCCCCGTTGTTAGAGGATGCGTGAGGCATTTTGATGAAGATTTATGAAGAAGAAAAAAAAGGATCGCTTTAAAAACCTTGTCCACGGAACCCTTATTGGAATCGGTTGAACAACTAAAGATAATTGTGAAACAATACCAAGACAACCAACAGACAGTACAAAAAAATCATGTTGCTTCCAATGGTCAACAATCAGTTGGTTTTCCAGTTGGTGAAGAGTTGCTTTGGTGAGACAAAGGTATAATTCTGTCTGTGTCTAAGAAAACAATATGTACATGTATCTATCCTGATGAGGGCACCTTGACTAAAGCAAAAGGAATTAATGATGATGATGATGATGGTGGTGATCTTAGGGACCAAATTCAAGCGATGTCCTTCGGATTTGGAAGTACTTTGATAATGAATTTTAAAAAATGGTTGTTAACATTGTTTGACCAGCTGGTTGCGGAAGAAAATCTGTGCAGGCAAGCCTGTTGAGTTGGCCACATTATGGACCAAAACAAATTTTTAAAAAGAGTAAATGAATGGTATCTATATGCAGCAAGGTCCTGGGTGTATCCAATATGCTCTGTGTTGTAAGATACAGACATTTGAAGTTTATTACACTATACATGTATGCATCATAAATCACTGCTGTTTTGGCGCATCATATCGAAACGAGCCTTCATTTAAATAATTTGTTGCAGTACATGTACATACAATTTAACAAAAGGCCACCTGCCTCCAGCAGCCACTTTTATTCTGTTTGTCCTTAGTCGACTTTGTAGACAGGTTTGACTGCATATGATTACAGGCTGGCAACCAGAGGTCCTACAAACCAAAGTCCTGTCAGAGGGACTTTGCACATGCATATGTCATTGCCCTAAAACAAAAAATAAGCTCTCAAACAAAAGACACTGACTTCATTGAACACCTTGTTTCTCTCCATTCCAAGACCATTACTTTTTCTGACCCATCATGCCTGTGGTGCGATATATTCTGCAATTACCTTTGCTCCAGGATTTGTTTCGTCAAAACTTAAGGGTTAGGGTTGTGATTAGGGTTTAAGGTGACTGGTTCTTGCGTGGGAAATGGGTTAGATAAAGTGTTGCAGTGTTGGGTCTTGAAGCCCAGAGCATGTGTCTGCATCATGCCATTGCTATACTGTTCACTTTCCAGTTTAATCTTTAAATAAACTATTCAAAACAAAACAATTTTTCAAGTATTTTCAACTCTTTTCCAAACAATTTTCCTTCATTTTTCGCTTCCTCTACAGATATGAGACCGTACATCCCCGAAAAGGACATGGACTACTTTGAGAGCTTTCTAGAGAGGAACAGTTTACAGGACCAATACAGCTTCTATCATGGAGGACGAAGGTCGCGTAGAACTGGCAGCGATGCTTCCTCGACCTCGACGATAGGGGGTGTGGATAACGGTGTGTACAGTCACTCGATTCCTTCGGACATGGACGATCTCGATCGCGCGCTCATGGACGTTTGCGATCAGGTCGATCGGTTAGATGCGAGTATTGACTCGTGATCCTCGTGAGGTTAAGCAGAGTGTGAGTGTTTTGTAGTGCGATGATGATGAAAGAAATCCAGAGATTCTGTGTAATCAATCTTGCCGTGGTGTTTATGACCGCCGTGTGAATGCAACTCTGTGTAGAAGCTCAAGGAGAAGTCAGTCAAAACGTCATCCGGAGGAAGATCTTTCGTGAGAACAGGTCCATCATGACAAGATGCTGAATGATCTACATTCTGCAAAATAAATCAGTTCAGAAGAAGTAGTTGAATCGTCGTCTGAATCGCCCTCTGAAGTGCTTTGAGGGTGAGAGGAACACCTCTCTTGACAGAGGGGTCATCGCGCCAAGCCGGTGGATGATCTGCAAGCTGCCATGGCATGCTATAGGATTCTACAAGGGACGCTTCTTCCAGAGACCCGTTTCACAAAGCCTTTTTTCAATGACAAATGACTAAAATCAGTGACAAATCTGATGATAACCAATCAGAAGCAAGGATTTCAGTAGCTTATAACAAAAAATGTCATTTGTCACTGATGACAAGTTTTGTGAAACGCCCCCAGAACTAAGAATTCATCTGGGAGGAGCGGCGTATGAGACTCTATCGTTTCCATCCCGAAAGAGATATATTACAAGTCTTTCTATTAAAGCCCATCTGTACTAGTTTGGCTAGGAGGAGTTAGATCAACCAGGAAGGTCACTGACAGGTGGCTATCTCATCATGGGGGACCACTGGTCACCGATTTGGCATTGTTTTCTGTATAGAGGGAGCAGGTAGCTACAAGTAGTACAGTGGGCCTTTAAAGCTTGCAGAAGTTACAAGGATGCATGGGACATGGGCTTTTCCAGCATTCTTGCTAGAACCTGGCAATATTGTATCGTGATTGCTGTACACCATTTCAGAGAATCACTTCATTGGACCATTATATTCAGAATTTCATCGTCATGAAATTTCACTAACGCAACTCTTGAACGGATGGATGTCAATGATATGATCATATTGCATGCAGACAGAATGGAGAGATTTTATTATTTATTGCCATTTGCTACTAGACAATATCTGTTGATGATTGCATTGGTTGTTTATTCATATTTATTTATTCTTTTTAGTTTTGAATATGATTCGGGTGGTGTGTCCAGAACTTCCACAAATATGCAGACACGTTTTATAACATAAGTTTCTCCCTTGTAATTTAGGTGGGTTTTTTTCCAAAATGATGCTACCCTCTGAAACTTCTGTTTCATCTTTCTCTCTTCCTATATATCTATCTTTCTCTCTGTCCGTGTGTCTATTTATTTATCTATATCTATCTATCTATCTATTTATCTATCTATCTCTCGTTCTACCTATATACCTATCGATTTATCTATGTCTATTTTCTCTCCTTTCTGTCCCTTTTTAAATCCTTGTACTTTGTTGTTGCTTTTTGTCTGTGTTTTCTAGTTGTTTTCTTGTCTTCTCTTCTTTCTTTTCTTCATATTCATTCTTTTTTTCCCTTCCATCAATAGCACTTGCCATTTCATTTTTTTTGGGTCTTAGATGAAGTTAAATTAAAACAAAATCATATTACCTATTTTCTTTTCTTTTAACATTGCAGTCACGTTCATAATATCATTGTTCTTCTGTTCGCTGCTATGAAAATATTTAATATTGAAAATATAGCTATTACATTCAACCCTGGTACATGAACAGTTTGATTTGTTTTGCAGATCGACACATTAGGTCTCTAAACATTATGAGAATGAGAACATGGAGGATATATTGTAAATAGGCCTGTTTTCATCAGCTCGATATTGCCAAATATTTGAACTATCCTCATCACAAATTTTGCGTCTTCATCAGCCCGAAGTTGAATTAGCGGAATATTTGGTCGAGATAATCATCCCAAGATATATTGGGCTAGTTTGCAAAATACCCCACTATTTGTCCGGTGCGTCTTCACCAGCCCGAAGACTCGCACTATGCGTGGACGCTGAGCAAAATATCACGAGCTAATTTCTCGAGCTTAAGTTTTAAATTTCAAGGTCAAATCGAGCTGATGAGGACGCGATTTGTAACTTCAGGATTATTTCCCAAATCAGAAATAGCTGGCTATTTGGCAATCTCGAGATGATGAAGACAGGCTTATGGAGAGGTGAAAAGAACATTCCTCTTCATGGAGTACAGTGGAACCTCATTATAAACTATAAAGAGCTCCGATATAACAAGGTATCTGTTTTAATAAGGTGATTTAGCTGGTCCCGTCTCTATAATCTATATGGTGCGTTCAAGCGACACTTTTTCACCCTAGAAACACGGTTTTTCAAAGATGTTTAGTTTAAAACACGGTTGCATGTTTAAAAACGCAAACATGAAACGCTGAAAAAGAGTCAGAATCACATTCGCTAAAAATCGCTTGAAGTCTTGAAGGAACAGAGATCTCAATCATTATTCTATAACGTCAATATCGTGGCCTGCTTCCGGTTTGGCCGACAGTCAACCGTTAACAAATTCAGAAAGTAGCGGTGAAGTTAACCTATACTTCCTGGGTCAAACTGCACAGTGTGATGATGAAATGAGTGAGAATCAGCATTGATGAAAGATCGTGTGAATGCTCTCCCGCAGGAACCGTGTTTTTTAATGGCGTTTTGATTTGTGATTAATTTTTGTGATTCCAGCTTTAAAAAATCGCTTGAACGCACCCATAATTTTTTTTTTTAACCCTGATATAACAGGTAATTTCTGTGGTCCGAATGACCATGTTATAATGAGGTTCCACTGTACATACAAATGAATGTGATTTAATGGCCAGAGTACAACAGATAAAACCTATTGAAAAGAATCATTATGAAATGAATGTATGCATTACATGTTTAGATATACTCATTTTTCATATCAAAACCATTATTAATTTCACTATACATACAAATGAATGTGATTAAATGGCCAGAGCACAACAGATAAACCCCATTGAAAAGAATCATTATGAAATGAATGTATGCATTACATGTTTAGATCTACTCATTTGTCATATCAAAACCATTATTAATTTGCAAACCTCCTCTGTAGAGCCTAAAGGGCATTACTCTCTACAGACAAAATGAGTATTTTGAATACAGAGTTCAAAGTTCATATTAATTTTGATGTTAATTTATGTTAATCTTTTATTTATTTACAAATGATTTGATCATACAAGTCAAAAGAGGATGTATATGATTTTCTTTGTACACTGTAGTATTTATGACCAGAAATCATAGATAATGATATCTTCATAATGTTGTTCAATAAGATATTCAGAGTTACTTCAGGTCGATAGAACCTGACTGAATATGTAGTGGAATTCTGTACATAATAATACAATAAAATCTTGTATATCTTGCATATAAATTTTTGTATTTTCTTGTACAAAAACTCTTCTCGTATTTTTTTAATTTATGAAGTCGCCATTTCAGGAATATGTGTTTATGATATCTTTGTGGTAGTTTTCTTTTTCTTGTTTCAATAGAGCATTGTTTTGTCCCAATCGTGCAAAGTTTTCTCCTGCATGTTGATACATGAGGCATTGTAAGAAACCATCAGAAGTCAGAGTTTGTGAAATGTCTATTTTCCATTGCTTGCCAGAATTGATTCTTGTACTACAGTATGGGTGCGACTCGTAAGGAATAAGAAAATTGACCACTGTAATACACACCCAAAATTCTGTGCACCTGAAACTTCTGTGAATTTCACTAGTGGTCAAGATTCGTGAAAGTTTAACACTTGATCAATAATCAAATTCCGTTTATCGCTTCTAAAGAAAAGAAATTGTGGCATTAACTATTTGTGAGGGTTTCACGGAGCAAAAGTATGTGGTTAGATAGTAGTCAATGAGTATTGAGTTGTAACACTTTAAGAGTGTGTTGACAACCTAGTAATTAATCCAGATTAATGGCCTATTTATGATTAGTTATGAATATTCATAATGATAACATTCAATATTATGTCACTAAAAATATGATTTCATTCTAGTAATGACTAAAAACAGACTCTTATAATCCAACCAGATTTACACAGAATATTGTATGAACTATTTGCCTTGCAAATTTGATAGAATATACTTGAAGGTTATAATGAAAAAAAAGTAGAAAAAATAAACACTGTATGGAACATTGAGATTACAATCCAGTACCATGTACTCTGATTGCAAATTAGAGCCATGCAGAAAGGGATTAATTCTGTGTTAAAGCATATGAGTTAACACCCTTCTGGCTCCATAGAGACAATATTATTTTTGGTGCTTTTAACTGTAATTGTTTAATTCCAGATTTTGCAAATATGGAAAGTTATACATGTAATATGATCCTGATTTGCTACATAATGATTCACTATACAGAAATCTACACCGGGTCCATTACATACCCTCCAAAATTTCCATACATGTTTAAATCCCTAAAAAAAACTTATTTGTCAATATCTTATGAGGCATGTTTAGCAACTCGGTACAACTGCCTCTGAAAATGTTGAAAACATAATTATCTTTAAAAGTTAGATGTCAGACCAGTAATTCTTATTTATTTAAATTAGTAACCAATGATTCTCATGATTTTGGTGTCTTGTTTTGTATCGTGTTTCATTTTCTTTTTATTCTTATTTCCTTTTTATTCTTATTTCCTTTTTAATCCAATCCTTTCCCTTTCTTCTATTTATTTTTGTGAATATTGCAAAGTCTATCAAACATCCATTCAGAAGGCAATGTATTTATATTTTGTATGTCTCCAAAAAATGGGTTTGATAAGCCTTCAAATATATTCCTATTGACCTCGTGCATATACCACCGCTGTAAACCTTGTTTTGACTTGTGTGTTGTTGTGTTGGTAAGATAAAAGATGAATACAGGAAAGATATAGGAGTTAGAGTGAAAGAGAGAGAGGGGGAATAGAGAGAGAGAGAGAGAGAGAGAGAGAGAGAGAGAGAGAGAGAGAGAGAGAGAGAGAAGAGATGAGGAAAGAGAAGGGGCATGAGGATAGATTATTGAGAAGGGAAAGGTGAGGTAGTAGTAGACAGAAAGAAAGATAGATATATTGATTGATTGATAGATGATTGTAGATAGGTCGGTAGCCAGATGGATGTATAGATAGGGTTCTAGGACACATATCCCTTAGACATCCACCCCCGGATAACCACCCCCAGTCAACTACCCCCTAGGACAACTACCCCCAGTAAACTACCCCCTAGGACAACTAACACCCAGACAACTACCCCCTACGACAACCATCCTCTAGGACAACTACCCCGACAACTATCCTAGTGGGTAGTTGTCCGGGGGTAGTTTTCCTCGGGGGTAGTTGAGTGGGGGTGGATATACGATAAATAGATCAATAGATGCGGGAAGATAGGTATATGTATAGATGCAAGTAAATAGGGAGTGGAAAGGAGAGAAAGGGAGGAGTAGTAAGTATAATAGGGAGAGAGACACACTCATATACAGTTAAGAGCATGAGATAAAGAGATAAAGAGTTATTGAGAGTGTAATTTACAGAAAGAAATATTGAGAGAAGGAGGAAGAAAAATAAGTCATGTGGCTTTAAAAAGATAACCAAACGCACTGACATACACAACTACAACAACAACATTCGCTGCTCGAAAATAACAAACAAGAATTTGAAGAAATTGCCGATGGATCGATAAAATCTTTGTCACAGCGCGACATACTTGTCTTTATTATTCTTTATAAGATGATGACGTGTTTCCTTATCAAATGATTGGTTGAGAGCGTACACGTGAGACCTGGCATTTTTGTTTGCCTAACGCGTAATTTTGATAATGACCCGTCTTTATCTAATGCTTATGACCGGTCATTAGTAAAACCATGTTATAAAACATCTTTTTATAAAACATATAAAACACCATCTTATAAAATAAATAATACACTTCATTTTGTTCGAGCAATAATAAAATTACCCACACTTGGTACCTTCGAAACAGTCTAAACGTTAGACTGTTCCGAAGGTACCTTGTGTGGGTAATTCTTACTATGCCCTTACTGCTGTGTATTGTTTGTATATTTTTTTAATTCATAGTTTTGCCTGCTGCTAATAAAGTAACATGAATACAGGAATCGGATTGGGTACTACGGTATTCTGAAAGTATGTATGCAAATGTATGATTAGTGTGGAAGGCTGCACAGCCCTTTGGAGATTACCAGAAGAAGCAAAAAAAGAGGAGGACGGAAAGAATGGGAGAAAGAGAGAGAACAAGAGAAGGAGAGAGAGAGAGGGGGCAGAGAGAGGCAGAGACATAGATGGATACACAATGAGAGAGGAGGGTGAGGAAAAAAGAGATGGATAAAGAGAGAGAGGGGGGGGGGGGCGGGGATGAGGAGTGGGAAGAAGCGAGATCGAGAAAGTAAAATCGATACCCCCTCACAAAAGTCCTCGCAACAAATAGAACTGTCAGCAAGTAATCGAAATAAACCTTAATCCCTCCCGCCTGTTCTTAAAACTCTGCCAATATTCCTATTCTTATCTAACACATCATCGATTAGTTAATTCAAAGGCGGGGGCTTTGGGGATCAATATTTCTTGTGGTGCCAACCCAATATTTCGCCATTTTCTTTTACCGACGTCAGATGCTCGCTATTACAAGTAAAGCGCGAGCTGGACACAGTACTTGTTTTCTTGAAACGACGCCTTGAACTGATTCGTCGTCATTTTCCACAACGTTATAGTCATGACAGCGGTCATGTGTAAAGTTTGAAAGGATTATTGAAACGAGCGGTGGATTAATATAGGTGAAAACTGTGTTTAGTTTGATCCTCATTGAGGTAAGTTTAGAAAGTTTATAAAGTTTACGTCTTTGTATTATGACTATTACGCCATCGCGCCATCCTTTTGGCGTATAGTTGTTTACCAGTTGAAATATAAACCGGTTGTAGTGGCGTACGATGACTCTAACTATTGATATTTTGTATCCTTTTTTAAAATAAAGGATGAAATACTTGCTTAAATTCTAGATTTTAATTTATTTCGAATCGTCTAAAAGGAGAAAATCAACTAAAAGATTATCATTTAGAGTTTTAGGAGAGGACTTTGCGTCATTGTGCTTACACTTACTTTGTATTCAAGAGTGCGTTTCGTGAACACAAAAGGCAGATCTGCCTGATCACTAATATAGATGAATTTCATTATATTTTTGATTGTCCATATTTACAAAGGGAGAGATGTTTATACTTACCTAAAACGTTTTGTTAGACCAAACTTTCAAGAGCTTTGGACATGACAGAACTTTTTGATACTAGAAGCACTTCTCAGTTGTAGAATTTAGCAAGATTTACTCGCCTTATTAATATGTTGAAAATATCTCCAAAAACAGAGAAAAATATCTCCAAAAACAGTTCAAGAGTTTCAGGTAGTATAATATTATAAGAGCTGAAATTGCGAGGTAGGCCTAACAAATAACACGTGGTGGACAGTGGCAATATGCATTATTGTCTTGCCAAAGGACGTTTAATTAGTGCCGGCATGGGATTCGAACCCTCAACTCTTGGATTGAGAGTTAATTGAAAGAACCACTAAACCACGACACATAAAAGGAAAATAGACCCAAATTCCGTATCATTTACCACCATGTTAATTTCAACCAAAATCAAACTTTCAAACGATCTTTCATTATCCCCACTTAGCGATCATGTTTTCGACGAAGCTCTTTTCTTCCCCTGCGGTGCTCGTCGTCGTCATCGTCTACGCAGCCATGGTCGTCGTCACCCACGCGCAGATTGGCTCGGTGACGCCGAGCTGTGACGAGGGCGAGGCCGCTCTTGGAATGGGAAACTATTTCATCGAGGACAGTCAGCTCTCTGCGTACCATGACTACACCGTCGGTCCCGCAGAAAATGGAAGAGTCATAGGGAGTGGTAAGTCAGCTTCCGGCACGATAGATAGATAGATAGATAGATAAATGGTATTATATTGCATCCTTCATGAATGGCAGTTTCACAACTGAATTGCACATGAATAACACAAATTGGATATGTACATTGTAAAAAACGATCGCATAGACTTTCGAGAAATCAATCAAAGAGACAATTTCAATAGCCTTGTCCATTAAAGCTTATCTGTACTAGTTTAAATGAGGGACTAGACCACACTGTGCATGTCACTGGACAGGTGGTTATCTCATCAACTCAGCTCTCAATATTAACATAAGAAAAAGAGGATCATGGGGGACCAATGGTCACCAATTAGGCATTTTTTTTAGTATAGAGGGAGCAAGTAGCTACAAGTAGGAAAGCGTTAATGCGATAGTGTTTTCTTTAGATTGAAAAGTCGTTTCCCTTATTTTATTTGTTTGTTTGCTTGCTTAGTTCTTTTTAACGATTCAATTAAAAGACAAAACTCGCATTTTCACCCACAAATCTGTTTTAGCTTCTCTGTTTGTTTTTAACAATGCGAAACAATAAAATAAAATTTGGGTAACCCTATATTATAGCATAATAAGTAGGCGCCATTTGATTTAATTTGATATATAATATCCTGCAAAATTATTGATTTTTGATTGGTTGAGAGCTCTTCGCGTGATCAAAAATAAAAACACAATTTAGCAAAAAGTACTATTTATGGCTAGGATTTTTTTAATGATTTTTGATAATCTAATAAATTGTATTAAAATTCATAATGTTTAAAATGTTAACAATTGTATATTTCAATAAGATTCGAAAATACATATATCAGTTTTTTTCTTTTTTGAATTTTTATTTTGATGCAGGATATGAAACAAAATATACCCTTCCTTCTTTTCGAGGTACTGGTTGAAACTATGGGCATCGATGACTCTAATAGAACAAACATGAAAACATTTTTAAAATATAATGATAATGATGATGATGTTGATGATGATCATTGTAATAAAATATATATCATACAGGGATATCTAAATGATAATATGGACGGCATTCATTCAAACCACGCATCTTCTTTCTTTAGATCTGTCGCTGTATTGGGCGGGGAAGCCGAATTCCGATGACTTATGGTACGAAGTCGATCTTCTCGCTCATACTGTTATTACAGGGGTAAGTCTAACATTTTATTTCCAAGTTGATTGGGGAAAAATGATTGAAAATGTCCCATATGTTACGTGTGATTCCGTCGCCTTGCTTTTTTTTTAAATTTCAGCTTCCTATTGTAAAGGTAAGGAACTCTTGTGGTCGGACTTGAAGATTGTAGGCGTATGTTCCGGGTATTTCAAATATCAAATGATGTAGCTTTTATGTGCATGCAATATGTTACCCTTTTGTTTTATATCCTTTCTGTATAGTATGGTTGCAATATATGAATGAATAAACACGGTAAATGCAAACTTCAAAACAATTTCATGTAGTTTTCGTTTCAGTAAGTTTAATGCTTAAAGTCATTTTTTCAAGTAAATACAACTGTATCCTTACCAAAGACATTTATTTGCATAGATTAACGTACAAACTATTTTTTCACCAATTTTGTTCGGTTGAAAGACCCGGTATATTTATCGTGAGAGAAAGATCAAACATCGTGATGCCATATTCGTTACCAATATATGATAGGACCTTGCCCTTTGACATTTCGCCCTTTAACTTTTTTTATCCAGCTCACGATCCAAGGTAGGATGGAGGATAAGGAAATCGACAAGCGTATTCTAACTTACTCCATCCAATACAGCAGTGATGGTTCTACATTCGTCGATTATGAGGAAAGCGGTTCTACAACGGTAAGTTCAACTTCTTTACTCTTACTCTCTTTCCTCTTTCTATTATTTTCCTTTCTTCTTCTTTTATTCTTCGTTTTGTTCTTATATACTCATATTGTACTCTTTATGAGGCATATCCAACACAAGCATAATACCCTTCTAGAAAGTTCACCGTCTCCCTTGTATTTAAAGATACTATGTCCCTTTTGCAGACAACATCAAATTATGTAGACCTTTGCAGGAATTATTAATATGTCATGCATATCCTATCTGTGAAATTTAAACATTAGCAGTGTCCTAATATTCAAATTATGTAAGGAAATCCGTTTACTTGCTAGACTTCACTGACAGACACTATTGAGTGACTGACTGGCTTTTTTCTTCTTTGGTAATAAAATACATAAATTGAGCTGTAAAGGGTACATGAACATTTGTCTACATCAATAACCCACTTCATGTAATGGCCAAAATTAAACTGATTGAATATTTGCGAAGCATAAAACGTATGACCATTCGGTACAATGGTCTGAAAATCAGAACTATTACTTATTGGCTCTATAGCTTCTAAGTCGATTTGACAACTAATAGTCGTTATTTTCCCACTTGAAGACTGTTTCAAGCCCTACTTTTTTTAGGGAAGTTCTAAATTAGTATTATCTTTCAAATGCCGTTGGATTTTAACCCTTTCATTGTTTTGGCCTGCAAATGGGACATAGTACCTTTAAAGGTATAGACCAGTTTTGGAAACGCCCCCCCCCCCTCCCCCCTCTCAAAAAATGAAATGGAAGCTCTTATTACCAATCATGTGAAATAATATGTTTTGACTAATACGTGATTATACAAATTTTGCCGAGAAACCGCCTACTAATTGATATATTTGGTAAATTATCATATCTATCCCATATGTACAGTGTTTGTAACTTTATCAATACTTGGCCAAATTTCTTATCATTATGTTGATTACAGAACCTTGCAGTACACACCAATACTTATATGCTAAATGATGATCAACCTTTTCTGAACGATTCCACGAAGTTTCTGTCACAATGCAATCGCATGACCAGAACTGGTCTATACCTTTAAAACCGGTGCTATCTTAAATTTATAATGTCATTAAGCATCCATACATGTATTACTTTTGTTGATATAAAATTAAATATTACTTTGGAATTAAAAAGGGTATTGGCCGGATAGGGCCAATGGGCGGATTTATGAGGGGGTGGGGGGGGGGGGCGTTCTCTATAGTACCACTTCATGTTATTATCATCATTATTATCTTATTAAGTATTTTTTTCATTTTTTCATTTGTCTGTAAATAATACGACTTTAATTTTTAATTGTGTACATGTATGTAGGGGACCCCACTGGAAACAAGCTCTGGAGCTTTCGTGGGTTATCCTGTTCAAGCTGACTTAATTTTGATCTGTTATTCTTTTATATTGTTGTATGTTGGAGGCTTGGCGAATAAAAACAATCAATCAATCAATCAACTTTGAGTATCATAGGTAGCAACTTTGAATAAAATTTGATAATTTTGGGATGTGTTCGAAAACACATGTTCGCGGATTTGAGCCTCAGTCCCATAGTTGCCCCTCAAAATTGTACACCCTATGCAAAATCCAAGAACCCCCCCCCCCTCCTCGACGGGGCTCACAATTTTAACCCTAAGCCTCTCACGATGAAAGGCAGATAATATATAATTGAACATAATAAAGAAATGGTTTGAATAGTATAGCGGATCGAGTGGGAAAGGACAACATCTTTCATATTGGTTGCTCCCCCCCCCCTTTATTGGAAACTCTGAAGGAGAAAAAAGTTCAACATGAAAGAGAATTAATCAAAGTTGCATATTAAGCTCTGCTTAGCATCTGAAATGCTCTAAATTGCACCCAAAACAAGGTTTTCAAATTAAGGTGGGCTGCCAGTCTCGTAAATAACTATTAATAAAATATATTTTCACAATGCTACGGGATGGCGTTTTTAGTCTCGAGGGGTATAAATATTTTTCTTATTCACCTGCTGACTCACTTGCATCGCCGTGTGTTTCTCAGAGTCTACTAGTATTGTCCAAAATAATGTTGTAAGCTGTATAATGAGCTAAATGTGAAATCGGAAATACTAGAACTATAAATATTACTTTGATTTTCAATCGTTCAGGTATTTGATGGAGTTACTGTGGCAGGAACTACGGTGGACGAAACGTTTACAAAGGCGATCGTAGCTCGCAAAATAAGGATTATACCAATCACCTATCACAATAAACCGAGTATGAGACTCGAATTATACGGCTGCTACCAAGGTAATGAAATATTTAGAAGTAGTAGTAGTAGTACTAATAGTAGTAGTAATAGTAGTAGTAATAGTAGTAGTAATAGTATTAGTAGAGTAATAGTAGAAGTAGTAGTAATAGTAATGATAGTAGTAGTAATAGTAGTAGTAGTAATAATAATAGTAGTAATAGTAGTAGTAGTAGTAATAATGATAGTAGTAACGATAGTAGTAGTAATAGTAGTATAATAGAAGTAGTAGTAGTATAAGTAGTAGTATAAGTAGTAGTATTAGTAGTAGTAATAGTAGTGGTAGACGAAGTACAGTAAGGTTAGTATTTATAAAAGTAGAGTTATTTTTTATTATATTTATCATGATTATCAATATCATTGATGTTTCAATTGTTATCATTTATCCTATTCTTATTGTTTGTAGTATAGTATTATTGTTTTTATTATTATTATTATTATTATTATTATTATTATTATTATTATTATTATTATTATTATTATTATTATTATTATTATAAATTATTATTAATGTTATTATAATAATAATAATAATAATAATAATAGCCTAATAGTCCACTCCAAATTTTATTAAACCGAAACGGAAATTCTTTTTGCCCAATTGATCGTGAGCCCGGCAGCCACTGAGCAGCGCCAGATCGACGTTGCTCTATCCCTTATTGTCGTTGTTGTTATCTTTTATCATTAATTTTATTTGTATTATCATTATCAATATTATTACTATTATTGATATCGTCATCATCATCGTTATCTTCATCACATTAAATGTATTCTGCACTTCATTCAAAAGTCCTGAATATTTCTTAAAACTTATATTAGTATATCTAAATATATTTGTTATCTTACTTCCAGCGAGGCCCTGTCTCCAATGGGCTTATTTAGACGCTGATTACCAGGTGTTAGAGGGTCTCTTCTGGTCTAATGGAACTAGGGCTCTTCAGTACTACGCCAGCAAGTACAACAACGTATCGGTCTGCTATTACGACCAAGTAAACGGCGGTGGGTTTATTAATTCATTCCTTTATTTGCTTCTGTTCTTTCTTACCGCTTTACTTATCTACTTCTTTATTCATTCATTATAAGTTCATTTCATTTCGTGATTTATTTGACAATTTTATATTTATATATGTATAGGCCTATTTATATTTGCATTCATTTTTTTATGTATGTGTTTATTTTTTAAATTCATTTGATCGCTTCTGGTTTATTTGCGTACTTATTTAGTTATTTCTTAATTCATCAATAATATCATCAATTTGCTTATTTATTAATTCAGGGATATAGCGTAAGAGAGAGTGAAAGAGAGAGAAGGGAGGATAGAGAGAGAGGGGGGGGGAGAAAGATAGAGGTGAAGAGACAGAGAGAGAGAGGGGGGGAGAGAGAGAGAGAGAGAGAGTGAGAGAGAGAGAGAGAATCGATGAAATAAAAGCTCACCAGTGTTTTCAAGCATTAGCTCATAACAAAGAACAGTTTTAAACAGTCATTAGAAACGCCGTTCTGATGGTCCATTTGCAGGACCATGAATACAATACTTAGGTTTCTGAGACCGAAAAAAGATCGACAATAGCCTTTTTTTGGGGGGGGGAGGGGGGTGGTGTCCCGGGGGTGCAAATTCACGTCCCGGGGGTGGGGCCGGTCTGGCAGTGTTACTGACTTGTGATAGAGGAAGTTGACAATTTATAGAATGTTTCGGCCGGTTTTTCTTCCCACAGAAATCTGGGACTGTACAAGCCCGCTAGGAGTTGGCAACGGCTACATCGACGACTCGCAGATGAGTGCCTCCTCCAGTCTGGGCAACAGTTACGCCTGGAAGGCGAGATATGATGAGTCGGGAGGTACGTCATTTCATTACAATTATGATTTCGAGTAGGCCCTACGAGACGATCGCAAAGACTTTCGAGAAACAAACTATTGTAGAGTATTGAAATGAAATGCATGAGGGTGATTTTTCGAGAATCTTTGCGATTGTTTCATCTTACTGTACTGTACAGTTGTTCATTGACCGTAAGTTTATAAACGTCCCGTTCTCCCCCTTTTAACTCCTTTCCATTTTGTTTGACGTTAAACTCCTCTTCTTTTCACTCCCTCTCACTCTAAAAGAATACGTTCATTTATTTGGGGTTTTGAGTTTGTTATCTTCACGTGGCTTGTTTAAATGAATGTATAAATAAGAATTTAAAGGGGCCTCCAGGATTTGTTATTTTAGGGAGGGTGTATTAGCCCCCTAACTCACCTCTAGAACTGCTACTGCTCATCAAGTGGTGACCTAATATTAGAAGTACACGAGCATAACATTTATTTCTCTTTACTTCGTCTTTTTTCTGAACAGTATGGATGCCGAGTAACAACGCAAATGATGAGTGGCTAGAGATAGACTTCACTACAGATACTTTCATATCAGGGGTAAGAATCAAATCACGAAAATTCAAATTTTCCTTTCTTCTTGTTTGTTTCTCAATTCAATATAATAATAATAATAATAATAATAGTTTGTTCTTGTATAGCGCTTTTCAGGACCACAGGCCCTCTCAAAGTGCTTTACAGATACATGTTTATATTATTACCCCGGTCATCGGATTCTGGCTCATGCACCCGCACACGATGCATGCACATTCTCCTCTCCCTGGGGAGCATTCCAGCTAGGCGTCATTTTCACAAGCGCACACTTGTTAATCTAACCACATTAGCTTTCGCATCCTACCAGGTACCCATTTAACACCTGGGTGGAGAGTGACAAATGTAGATCAATTTCTAGCCAAAGGACATTAGTGCCGAGACAACCGCGGACCTCGTGATCGATATAGTCCGGTGACATATCCACTCGACCACGACACCTCCATGAGAAGGGATTCCGGTAGTTCCGGTAATCACATAAAGAGGATAACATGACTTTTAAGAGCTTTTGTTAATATGTCGCCAAAAGCATACGTATGATACCGCGCTGCATCCGTATTTATAAGTAAATTGCAAAGACCTTAACCGATGTCGTTGTTTTTGCTGTTTGTTTGTTTCTTTTTCAGTTCAACACGAGAGGAGATTCCAGTTCCAGCCTAGATACATTTCTAGTCACATACAGTACGGACGGTTCCAATTATTCCCCACAAACTGAATTCGAAGAGGTCAGTTAACACGAATAATTCATTGTAACTATTTTATAAAATATTTTTATGTTTAACAATGTTTTATACTAGATATATTACTCAGTTGGACTATGCAGAAGTTAAGTTATTTTTATTACAATAGTTATTATTCTTTATCATTTGAATTGAATGTATTAAAGTATAAAATGAAGCACAATAATCGAAACATTCACAACATGTACACGGCTGGATGACCCTACTCATACAGCATTCACCAACATTGGTGGCGCTGTTCCACCGAGGGGCCAAAGAGATTCGATCATACACAGTATGTCCTCCGTGATTGTGCGGTTATTATTATCTTGATTGATAGTTATTATTTTCGTAATGATTAGCTATGATTGTTATTTATTGTTATTATGATCATTGTTAACATTATTATTGTTATCGTTATTATTACTAATATAATAATGATAATAATATAATAATCATTATTGTTGTTTTTATATTTTTATATTATTGCTACTGTTATTGTCATCCTGTTAGCCTCAAGATATAGACCGGCTGTACCTATACCAAAGCCCTATGACAGCACGCTATCTGAGATTCACCGCAGATAGTTGGACTAATAATATAGCACTCGCCGTGGAAGTCTATGGGTGTGGCGATCATGTTCGTAAGTAGCACTACCCCCCCCCCCCAATCCCGCCCCTTGCCTCTCCCCTGCCCATTCCTCAGTTAGTTTTTCTTTACTTTTAGTTTTACTTAGAGACGTATAATTATGTTCTCATACTTCCTGATATGTGCAAGCATAAAAGTGTGTAATCCACTTTGAGAAGCAAAGCATTGGTTCCTACTATGTTGGGTAAGCCTCGAACAAGCTTTAATTAATGTCGGGGTAATCTATCTGCTTAATTATTAAATATGTAAGCAGGAATAATGTTGTAACATCGTCCTTGCTGTAAGCGTTGGTGTCTCCGATTTTATTTTGTCCAAATATTTTGACATTCACTTTAATAACTCCAGAACACACGCTTTTTTTTTTTTTTTTACATCAGATAAATAAGTTTTTAAACCGTATTTCGTGAACTTAATAGTTTGTAAAATAACTGGAACCGTATAATATTCCTTTGTAATCCCTAGACCCTTTGGTGGGTTTATAACGCCCCTTTTAATACTCCAGAGCCGTATTTATATTTTCATATATAATGATGTTGTTCATCTCACGGAATTAATTTGATTATTCTCCGTCTTTTATTTCCTCCTGCTCCTCCTTCTTCCTCTTCTTACAATTTTAATCATTGCCATTAAAACACAGAATACAATTGCATCACGTTATTATCATATCATAGAAACAGGCGCGGATCCAGGATTTCTTAGGGGGGGGGGCCCACTTTTTTTTTTTGGTCCGAAAAAAATCGTAACGACTCAGCCAGCCGCTAAATAAGCGGGGGGGGGGGGGGGGGGGGGGGGGGAAGAGGACATTTTTTTTTTTTTTGGTCTCGAAATTTGAAAATTTGACATTTTGTTCCGTTGGGGGGGGGGGGGGGGTGAGGTCACCTTTTTAGGTCAGCCATTGGCACATTTTTTATTTTTTTTTTTTAAATTAAAAAAAAAAAAAAAATCACAGAAAAGGGGGGGGGGGTTGCTCCAAAATACACACATAAAAAACCGAAGAGGGGGAGGGTCAACCCCCTAACCCCCTCCCCCTTCCGTACGTGCCTACTCGTCTGAAAATAGTTTTTTCCCTCCCGCGCAAAGCGCGGTAGGTTTTACGTTTCATTAAATCATTAGAAAAAGAAGACGATTCGTTGTACAGTTTTTTACTCTTAATCCTCGTCTTAATTCATCTACCTCTCCCGCGCAAAGCTCGGAAGCTTTTACGTTTCATTAAATCATTAGAGAAAGAAGACGATTCGTTGTACCGTTTTCGACTCTTAATCCTCATCTGAATTCAGTTTTGCCCTCCTCCCTCCCGCACGAAGTGCGGAAGCTTGTACGTTTCATTAAATCATTAGAGAAAGAAGACGATTCGTTGTACCGTTCTCTAAAATAATCCTCGTCTGAATACAGCTTTTACGTTTCATTAAATCATTAGCTAAATAAGACGATTCGTTGTACCGTTATGACTTTTAATCCTTGTCTAAATTCAGTTTCCCCCCTCCCACGCGAAGCGCGGAAGCTTTTACGTTTCATTAAATCATTAAAGAAAGAAGACGATTCGTTGTACCGTTCTCGACTCTTAATCCTTGTCTAAGTTCAGTTTTCCCCCGATTCGACGTTTCATTAATTTTTTAGAGAATGAAGACGATTCGTTGTTCCGCTCTCGAAAATAATTAGTTTCCCCCACCCGCGCAAAACGCGGAAGCTTTTACTTTTCATTAAATCATTAGAGAAAGAGGAAAATTCGTCGTACCGTTCTCGACTCTTAATCCTTGTCTAAATCAATTTCCCCCCCCCCCCTTCCGCGCGAAGCGCGGAAGCTTTGACGTTTCATTAATTCATTAGAGAAAGAAGACGATTCGTTGTACCGTTCTCGACTCTTAATCCTTGTCTGATTTTCAAATATGTTCTTTG
Source organism: Strongylocentrotus droebachiensis (assembly GCA_035222895.1). Lineage (NCBI taxonomy): Eukaryota > Metazoa > Echinodermata > Echinoidea > Camarodonta > Strongylocentrotidae > Strongylocentrotus > Strongylocentrotus droebachiensis. The sequence goes on from JAVYIG010002317.1 coordinate 180,634, forward strand.
TCTATTCCCTTTTCTTCCTACGTCCTCTTCCTTTACACTCCTCTCTTTTTTGGCCGGCGTTTATTGGGGGACCACCCCACCGCCCCCCTGGCTACGCGCCTGCTGTCAGATTATGTTGATACCTTGTCCGCCCCGGAAGCTCAGGGGTTTAAGGTTTTAATTTACGGTCAGATTAGTATTCAGGGGTCCGCATTAGCGCCCTAGACGGGGTCCAGGGGGCAGAGCCCCGGAAGTTCAGGAGTTTAGGCATTTAATTACGGTCAGATGGGCATTATTTTGATACCTAATTGCAGGTCACTAATTGGCTTGGGGTTCAGGGGGCGGAGCCCCGGAATCTCAAGGGTTTTAGGCACTCAATTACGGTCAGATGAGTATCGAGGGGCTCGCCTAAGGGCTCTTGGTTGGGTCCAGGGGGCAGAGCCCCCAGAAGCTCAGGGGTTTTAGGCGTTTAATTACGGTCAGATGAGCATTTTTGATACCTTATTATTTGTGACACTAGCAGGACACTATTTGGCGTGGGGTCCAGGGGGCAGAGCCCCCAGAAGCTCAGGTTTTTTAGGCGTTTAATTACGGTCAGATGAGCCTTTTTGATACCTTATTATTTGTGACACTAGCAGGACACTATTTAGCTTGGGGTCCAGGGGGCAGAGCCCCCCAGAAATCAGGGGTTTTAGGCATTAAATGACCGTCATAATTATGATCATCTAAGGGCCCGCCTTAGGGCCCTAGGTGGAATCCAGGGGGCAGAGCCCTTAGGATTTTAGGCATTAATTTTAATCATGGTCAGATGAGCATATTTTGATACCCCATTATAATGTGACACTAGCAGTTAACTATTTTTTCTTTCTCGCTCTCTTTCTTTCTATTTCTATGGGGGAAGGGGCTCGAGGATCCCGATCCCCGCCGTTCCGCGGGCCCTGATATGTAGGCATCTCAAGAAGCATTTTCTTGCCTGGCTGTAAATTTAGGAATTTGTCATTTTCCAACAAACGCATGAAGTGAGGAAAATTATCTCATTTCAGCATTATTTGTTAACCACCGTTATGGATTTATAAATAAACCACGTTTGAATTCTATTTCTCCAACCCGCCCCCCCCCCCCCCCCCCCCTCCGATCTACACCTTGTTGACGGGAAAATTGCAACTGATATCCCTTACCTTTCTTCATTCTCTTTTTTTTCCTTTCCCTTTCTCTCCTCTTTCACTTAACCTTCCCTTCCTCATCTCTCTTTTATGTTTGCTGGGGGGGGGGGGGGAGGGGCACGGTCATTTTGGTCCCCAACCCGCTCCACACATTGTAGGGGGGATTAACCGCAACTGATCTCCGCTTCTTTTCTCTCTTCTTTTTGTTCCCTTTTAGCTCTCCTCTTTTCCTTTTCCTTCCTTCTCTCTTTTTTTAGCGGGGACGGGGGGGGGGGGGGGAGGCTAGGGTCTTCCCCCCCCTCGATCCACAACTTGTTGGCGGGAAAATTGCAACTGATATCCCCCTTCTTTTCTTTTCTTCTTCCTATTTTGTCATTCCCTTTATCTCCTCTTTATATTTCTTCTTTCCCTTTCCTTCCTTCTCTTTTATTTTTTTATTGGGGGGGGGGGGGAGGGGGAGGCAAGTCCTCCCCCCCCCCGATCTCCTTCTTCCCTCTTTTCTTTTCTTCTTCCTCTTCTTTTTTTTCCCTTTCTCTCCTCTTTCCCTTCTTTTCCTTCTCTCTCTCTCTCCTTTTTTTTTTTTTTTTTTTTTGCGGGGGGGGGGGGGGGGGCCAAGGCACGCTCGGCCCCCCCTGGATCCGCGCCTGCATAGAAAGGCAGACAATTTATGTTTCCCCTTTTTCATCTCGTTTTATAGCCACTGCTTTTCCGGCGGTAGACTCAGCAGGTGAGTAAACTCATTACAGTGCACATTCTCCACTCCCTGTGGAATATTCCAGTTGGTCCGGCGCCTGTATACTGCCGTACATCTTAGCATGTACCCATTTAATATTTGGGTAGAGAAAAGCAACGTCGATATTAAAATGTATTACTCAATGACATAAATGCCGTGGCAGAGCTCGAACCCACGATCATTGCTTTTTCAGTCCAGTGATAAAACCACTTGACTACGTCACCTCTATTTTAACATTAATAACATACAATGAAATGCTATTCTAAATGAATAGGTCAATAAATCGCATATAGAAACGTTTTAGTTTAGAGTGAACTCTTCAACAGAGGAAAAAATATATTCCCCCAATTGAAAAGGAGATACGTTTTATGTAGATCGAAACTACCGGATCTGGTTTCAGTCATACAATCACTTCGTTCATCATTTTTACATCGTTTCTTCAAGTCTGTGTATTGAGAACACATACCTCGATGGACCACTTATTCTGCCTAAAGAAGATATATCTTGATACGTGTAAATTAAGATATTTGCTGCTACAAGATCAATAATAATAAGAACATCACAATTGTTTGAGGTGATTTTTTTTCAAATTTGACATATTTCTCATTCCTTTATTTTTTGTCTCATTGCAGCTACCACGTCTTCTCCGTCATGTAAGTATCGACATAGTCTTAATTTCAATCCAGTTCGGTCTTTCTATTTCACATCTTGCAGTATTTTTTAAAACTAAATAACAAAAAAAAAAAAAAAAAAAAAAAAACACGCACAATAATGATAACAATACCAACTGAAGGTAATTTTGTGAAAATATATACAGATATATCAAGTCTATCAACTTGATGTGGTGACGTGTTTTTTGAAGACTGAGTTACATTGGAAGTGAAGGATGATGCCAATCAAAGTTAATGTTTTGTCTCTACAACGGGTATTAAAGGGTTGAAGTGATCACAATTTCTTTAGAGGCATTGTTTAACAATGCCAAATCTGAGATACATGGCCCTACGTGTTACCAGCGTCTGTATTATGTTGTAATATTGAAGCCCTAACAAAAATTGCGCTTCAAAATGATCATGAAGTGCCTCAAAAAAGTAAATAATTTTGATTAACCGGTTTTACCATACTCATTTTTCGCAATAGATTTTAGTGTTATAAAAAAAGTTAGGAAAACGGAAAATTTGATTTCGATTCGATGATCAGACGGGTGGTCGGCTTGTAAACGTCGTGGGGTCCCTGACTGACCTACAGGTTTATCATTATCATTGCAGCATGAGCTAAATCCAGGATTTTGTTTAGAATTTGTTTAGAATTTTACTTAGAGACGTATATGTTCTCATACTTCCTGATATGTGCAAGCATAAAAGTGTGTAATCCACTTTGAGAAGCAAAGCATTGGTTCCTACTATGTTGGGTAAGCCTCGAACAAGCTTTATTTAATGTATGGTTAACCTATCTGCTTAATTACTAAATCTGTAAGCAGGGATGTTGTTGTAACTTCGTCCCTAATGTAAACATTAATGTCTCCTGTTTTATTTTGTCTTGATATTTGATTTTTACTTGAATTACTCCTGAAGACAAGTTTTGTTTTTTGTTTTACATCAGATAAATAAGTTTTAAACCGTATTCCTTGAACTAATTAGTTCATAAAGTCCATGGAAGTAAATAATATGCATTGGTAACCCCTAGGCCCTTAATGTGGGAGTATACCCCCCCCCTTTAATACTACAGAGCCGTATTAATATGTTCATATGTAATGGTCTTGTTCATCTCACGGAATTAAATTGATAATTCTTCGTCTTTTATTTCCTCCTGCTCCTCCTTCTTCCTCTTCTTACAATTATAGTTATTGTCATTGGAACACAGAATATGATTGCATCACGTTATTATCATATCATAGAAAGGCAGACAAATTATGTTTTCCCCTTTTCCATCTCGTTTTTATAGCCACTGCTTTCCCGACGGTAGACTCAGCAGGTGAGTAAACTCATTACAGTGCACATTCTCCACTCCCTGTGGAATATTCCAGTTGGTCGCCTGTATACTGCCGTACATCCTAGCGTGTACCCATTTAATATTTGGGTAGAGAAAAGCAACGTCGATATTAAAATGTATTACTCAATGACATAAATGCCGTGGCAGAGCTCGAACCCACGATCATTGCTTTTTCAGTCCAGTGATAGAACCACTCGACCACGACACCTCTATTTTAACATTAATAACATACAATGAAATGCTATTCTAAATGAATAGGTCAATAAATCGCATATAGAAACGTTTTAGTTTAGAGTGAACTCTTCAACAGAGGAAAAAATATAATCCCCCAATTGAAAAGGAGATACGTTTTATGTAGATCGAAACTACCGGATCTGGTTTCAGTCATACAATCACTTCGTTCATCATTTTTACATCGTTTCTTCAAGTCTGTGTATTGAGAACACATACCTCGATGGACCACTTATTCTGCCTAAAGAAGGTATATTTTGATACGTGTAAATTAAGATATTTGCTGCTACAAGATCAATAATATTTAGAATATTCCAATTGAGTTAGAGGTGATTTTCAAGTTCAGAAATTTGACAGATTTCTCATTCCTTTATTTGTTTGTCTCATTGCAGCTACCACGTCTTCTCCGTCATGTAAGTATCGACATTGTCTTAATTTCAATCCAGTTCGGTCTTTCTATTTCACATCCTGTAGTATCATTTACCCCACAAAACAACAAATAAAGAAACACATGCACATTGCACCATAATGATAACATTACCAACTGAAGGTAATTTTGTGGAAATTATGAATATATATATCAAGTCTATCAGTTTGATGTGGTGACGTGATTGGCATCATCCTTTAGTCTTAAATAAAGGATGACAGATTTCTCATTCCTTTATTTGTTTGTCTCATTGCAGCTACCATGTCTTCTCCGTCATGTAAGTATATATCGACATTGTCTTAATTTCAATCCAGTTCGGTCTTTCTATTTCACATCCTGTAGTATCATTTACCCCACAAAACAACAAATAAAGTATCGACATTGTCTTAATTTCAATCCAGTTCGGTCTTTCTATTTCACATCCTGTAGTATCATTTACCCCACAAAACAACAAATAAAGAAACACATGCACATTGCACCATAATGATAACATTACCAACTGAAGGTAATTTTGTGGAAATTATGAATATATATATCAAGTCTATCAGTTTGACGTGGTGACGTGATTGGCATCATCCTTTATTTCCAATGTAACTCAGTCTTAAATAAAGGATGATGCCAATCATATAGTCTCTACAACATGCATTAAAGGCATTTTTTTTAAATGCCAAATCTGAGATTCTTGGCTCTACGTGTTATCAGCGTCTTTGCTATGGTGTAATATTAAAGCCCTAAACAAAAAGCGCTTCAAAATCATCATTGAAGCGCCTCAACAATTAAAATATTTGAGTGACCGGTTCTACCATACTCATTTTCTCCAATAACCTGTAGTATTATAAAAACCGTTGGGAAAACAATTTGAAATTTCGATTTCCAATCATGAATATCCTGATAATCAGACGGGCGATCGGCTTGTAAACGTCGTGGGGTTCCTGACTGACCTAAAGGTTTATCATTATCATTGCAGCATGAGCGAAATCCAGGATTTTGTTTCAGAATCTGAGACAAAGATACCCAATCCCGAAGTGATCGCGATTTCTTTAAAATAAAAAGGCAATTTGGACATTTTTCTTTTATTGCAAATAATAAAATAACAAAATTAAGAGTACTGTCACGAAGGAATTACCAAGATCTTCCAAATAATATTTAAGTTCTACCAGGGACTATCCCAAGTCCCTGGTTCTACCATCCATCCAACCACTACTTAGGCCCTACTCCTAACGTTAACCCCAATATTACAACCCAACCTATGTGATCACCCTGTTTCACTCTTTAAAATAATGCATCTCGCATCACATTTATTATAGGCCTCGGAAAACTAAAACTTTTGAACCAAACCAAAACGTATTGGCAATTATCATGTGGATGTTGAATTGAATTGAATTGATTTATTTCCATCTTTCCATAAAAAAAATAACACAACATTATACAAAATATACATATAAATTATACAACACATTTATGACATAATAAACATTAGAGGGTAAAATCAACACTAACAAAAGCAGATTAATGTCCATGTGGGGGATTATAAAAAGTGATAAACTTTTAACATAACCCCATGTTTGTAGTAATAAAAGTATGATTTATATTTCAAAAGATTACAAAAGGATAATTAATAAATTATGATAACAATTCAGTCGAGGTACATGAATTACCGGAGATATTAAAGATTGTTAAGGATGTACTTTAAAAGTTTGGATTTGAATAAATTCAGGGATTGAGAATGTTTTATATATTCAGGTAAATTATTCCAGAATAAATATTATGGTACAAACATGTACTAAATGTTAAAGCCCCACTGCACTACTTACAGCTAATTGCGCCCTCTATACAGCCAACAATGCCTTAGCGCCCCCATGATGCCCTTTTTCTTATGTTAATTGAGAGCTGATTTGATGAGATAACCACCTGCCAGTGACCTCACAGGGAGGTCTAATCCATTCATGCCAAACTCGTACAGAGGGGCTTTAAGGAACATTTCATCACCCATACACCCCTTTCTCTCTCTACCCTTAGACGGAGACTGTGATGGTCGGGAAGGGTATTTCTACATCGACGAGGATGGCGACGGAAACTCTGACTACACGTACTGCACCCGCATCACCGAGCAACGTAAGTTCATCTCGATTTTCAATAAAGTCAATACAGTTTCATATAATTTCAAGTGATTTCAATGAAATTTCAGTCGATTTCTATTCAATTCTATTCCAAATATATTCAGTTCAATAACATTCAATTTTATCTTTTCATTTCCATTCACTTCTTTTCAAATAATTGTTATTCATTTAAATTTATTTCATTGCACTTTTGTTACTTGTTAATTGGTTTCAATGTATATTCGTTCAATTTCCCCTTGGGTCCATTAATTTCCATTGCAATTCATCTCAAATAAATTTCGATGCAATTTCAATTCAATTTAACCATAAAAAGGCCGGGCTATTTGAGCTCTTAGTACCGCCGGGGGGGGGGGGGGCATTATGCCCCCCCCCATAAGATCTCGGCCGTGAAGCGGCCGATCTCCGCGAAAATTTGCACGCATGTCGAGTGAAGTGTATAGAATACTATGATAATTAAAATATTTTGAAAAATTTACTCATTTGCATTTTTATGGTAATATATGCAAATAAGGTCATACAAATCACATTTTTACCCATAAATCATATATTATTCATATTTAAGCATTCTTTTTCACTACATATATTTATTAGAACATTCATAATAATAATACGACAATTTTTCTTGGAAGAGCCAGCTTATTCCTTATGTTATCTCTTGTTTTGATAATTTCTTATGTATTTCATTGTTTTTTTAACTTATTTATTTTATTGTTTTTGTTGTTTTATTTCATAACTACAATTCAACTATTTTGACTCCCAAAACAACCACCTAAACTTTATGTTTGATCTGTTTTTAGGAAAAATGACTTCATATGTTTTGTACACCAATCACGAAAATGAGCGATTTTCGGGCTGATCGACATGCAAAGACAAAAGGTCACGTGAATGACCTTTTTCAAAAGAATTCTAAAAGTTGCGCAAGACTCGAAAGAAAAAAGTCAGCGAGCGGCGGGGCGCCATCCATATGCGTTCCCGAACAATCAGACAAAATCGTGGAGGGGGGGGGGGGGGGGGGGTGGCCCGTGCCTTATTAGCATTTAATTAATTTAATGCAAAATAAAATATCTTGTATCTTGTATCTTGTTGTATGACCAGCAAACGGCTAAATCATATATATATTCCTCCATATCCAAGTCTACATCTTCTATATATTCATCTGTCTCGTTCTTCTCCACAAATTTCCCTCCCTTTACCCCCTCCCCTCACTCGTCCCGCCCTCTCCTCTCCTGCAGTCTACGACACGTGTACTAACGCGCTGGGCATGGAAGACTATACCATCACGGAATCACAGATCACCACTTCGGGCGATTCTGCCGCCCGCTTCAACGGGGATAAAGGCCGACTGAACGTGGAGTCTGGTGGCAACGGTTGGAAGCCAGCGACTAAGGATGCCAACCAGTGGCTTATGGTCGATCTCGGCGATGACAGCATCCCGCTGGTCACTGGGGTAAGTCGTCGTCGTCGTCATCGTTGATATCGAAAACGTGGAATGAAACAAAAAATCATTTAAGTTTAAGGATATCGATGAGTTAGAAAGAAAAAGAAAGAAAGGGAGAGATAAGAGGGAGAGTGAAGAACGAATGATGAAGGAATAAAGGAATAGGAAGTGAAAGAGAGAGATAGAGGGAGAGAGAATTAAAGAGAGATAAATAGAGGGGGAAGAGAGAGAGAAGGGGGAGGGGATGTTAAGAGGGAGAGAGTAAGGCAACGATAGCATCCCGCTGGTCCCTTGGCTAAGTCATCGTCGTCGTCGTAGTGATATCGTGTACATGGAAAGAAATGAAAAGTCATCGAAGTTAACGGATATCAATAAACCAGAGAAAGAAAGAATACAGAAGGGAGAGAATGAGAAACAGAGAGAGAGAAAAGAGAAAGAGAGAAAGAGGAAAAAAGAGTGGGAGAGAAAGGGGAAGGGGGAACAAGGAAATAAAGTGGTGAGGGGTAAACATACAGAATCGAAAGAAGCCATAATCACAATCATTTTACAATGATTAAAGACCATGATTTTACCATAATTTTACTCTGATTATGCCATAATTTACTAGGACTATACCATAATTTTACCACGATTATACCATAATTTTACCACGATTATACCATAATTCCATTACGACTATACCATAATTTTACCACGATTATACCACAATTTAATTATGATTATACATGTACCACAATTAAACCATGTTTGTATTATGATTTTTTTTTCTTTTTTTTCTCATATCTTTATTTATTTACTATGATTTAGGTTGGTACGCAGAGCAGGGGGAACAATTACGCACAATATGCGACGTCACTGAAGATAAGCCATAGCGTGGACGGAAGCACCTTTACTACCATACAAGGAAATAGCGGTGACAAGGTGGGTCGCAGAATAATGAACATTTTCTACCAATTCGAAAAAATTGAGGATGATTGCCAAAAAATTCCATAATTTCTCAGTACAAAAATGAATGATAATAACGACGGTCATTATGATGGTGATGATAAAGATCCTGTTGTTGTTGATGACAATTATTATACGGTTAACAACAAAATTATTTATACCCTGAAGTTGTGTAATTTGCAAGTATGTGACAAATTAATTTGTCACGATTTATGTTTCTTGAGAATGTGTCATATCAAAGCTTACAATCTAAAAGTATTCAACGAAGGCCTTAATTCAGCCGGTCCACCTTTCGTTCTTCAATTACAAAAAGTACAAAAACATCAAATTAACAAGAGGTATAAATAATTTCGCTTCTATCATTATATCTAAATGATAATGATAATAATGTCGGTAACAATGGTACTAATAATATATATTTTGTTTTGTATCATGCTGTAAAAAAAAAAATCGTCCAGGTCTTTAATGGCAATACCGGATATGGCACTGTGAAGTACATCTATTTTGAGACCGCCCTCCACGTCCGCTTTGTTCGTTTTGAGCCACAGACATATAATGAGGATTTGTCCATGCGTGTGGAAGTCTACGGATGCCGTAACAGTATGTACATCCAACTCTCTCTCTCTCTCTCTCTCTCTCTCTCTCTCTCTCTCTCTGTGTCTCTCTCTCTCTCTCTGTCTCTCTCTCTCTCTGTCTGTCTGTCTGTCTCTCTCTCACTCTCTCTGACAGCCTGTCTGTCTGTCTCTCTCTTTTAATATCCATCGTGTTGAAATAAATCATACGGGTTTCCCCCAAAGTATGATGTCTAAATACTACAACTCTTATTTTCATTTGATCTTTGAGCCAGACATTTCGTTTGAAACGACCATGACCTTAATGGATTTATTATCAAAAGATCCCCGTTATTTTTTAAATATTATTCTTTGTCTATAAATGTTTTCTTTTTTCTCTTCTTCACTCCTCAACCCTCACCTCCTCCGCACTTCTGCCCCCTTCGTCTCCTCCAGGCATTGTGGCATCAGAAGATCTTCTGGATGAAGGAAACAGTACGTATGGCTGGTATTATACTTCCGGGTCATCGTGGGACTTCAAAACAACAGGTTAGTTCGACATCATGTTTTATATTCTAGGACAAACTTTCTCCTTGGGTATATCACTCGGACAGTCGCCCCAGCCCCCCCCCCCCCTCCCCTGAAACCTCGCCTTTCGTTGAAATGCTCCATACAAATCTAAAGGCACTTTTTAAGGGAGTAGTTTGGGTGGGGAACCTAACAGAAACTGTTTGGAAGCGAATGAAAAAAAGGTGATGATGGAGAACATAACAATTTTGTTTAATGTCAGCTTTCGGAATTAATAAAACTATACGAAATCGACTCAGCCTTGCTTACAGTCGCACATGCAGTGTATACAAACATGTATATAGAACTAAATGAAAATTGTAGCGTGAAAGTTTGGCCCGAGAACTCCGGCTGTTTCTTGTCGTAGGAGGATATTTTAAGGTCAATCCTCTCACGGGACGTTTTTGTATAATATTCTTCCTTAGTATTATAAAAAGAATTTAAAAAAAAATCCCGTCTCTCCAGAACTAAACCTTTTTGAAAACGTGGAGCAATATCCCACCTTTCATCATAGAAATAACCTGATTTGTCACTTTGAAAATATTTTTTAAAGCCCCACTGCACTACTTATAACTACTTGCGCCCTCTAGATAGCCAATAATGCCTAATCGGTGCCTGTTGGTCCCCCATGATCCCGTTTTTCTTATGTTAATTGAGATCCAATTTGATGAGATAAACACCTGTCAGTGATCTTGCAGGGAGGTCTAATCCCCTGGCCACACTAGTGCAGACGGACTTTAAACCTTATCTGCACTAGTTTGGCAAGAAGGGATTAGACCACACAACGAGGTCACTGACAGGTGGCTATCTCATCAACTCAGCTCTCAAATAACATAAGAAATAGAGGATCATGGGGAACCAACAGGCACCGATTGGGGAAGTTTCTATATAGAGGGAGCAAGTAGCTACAAGTAGGACAATAGGGATTTAAAACACACTTCTTCCCTAAGTAATATAATGTGTACCATTTTTATAGGTATTATGCATTTTTATGTTTCTCTTCAAGTCCTAGGATTTGGTACTTCTTGTTTTTTAGCGCTCCCAAATAGTCAATGTATTTTAATATTTTTATTCTCTTCAAATCTCTATTAATTTCGTTTTAGTTGACGGTTCCTATGTGGCCCCTGCAGACCTCGCTTCACTCAGCGGTCTATCTATGAGTGCATCGAGTGAGAAGAATGGAAACGAAGCTACAGAGGGCGTTCTAGATAATACCGGTAATGGGCGAATGTTTGAAACGTGTTAAGCACGGCAAATGACTTTTATTTTGTAAAGCTTTAAAACAATTATATTTACCACATTTGCTTTGACTTTGTCAGGTATTGTGGTATTCTGACTTATCAGTGTCTTCATTCATTAGCTCTCGAGTATCTTAATGGGTATCTGGTGAAGAAAGGACCTTACCGCATTCTTGGATCAACTTGCAAAATTACACATATATAACAAATAAACAAAAATAAACAAACACCAACAAAAGAACTCCCAAACGGAAAACAACCATGATAACAGGGATAAATTACATGGATAATATATCAAGTGTTCATACACTAATAGAAGATGGGGCTAATTTCAGAATGGAGAATTCCATTACTGTTGTCCATCACGTGGTTATAATTTTTTTTTTCTTTTTTTGTCAATTCAGGATGTTGGGAGCCCAGTACGAGTAATACTGATGAATGGCTGCAGTTCGACTTCGCTGTTGGGACGGTCGTCACGCGCGTGAGTTTATTTAAAGCCCGTCTGTACTAGTTTTGCCAGGGGGTTAGACCTCCCTGCAAGGTCACTGACAGGTGGTTATTTCATCTAATCAGCTCTCAACTAACATAAGAAAAAGGGGATCATGGGGGACCAACATGCAAGCAACGATTAAGCATTGTTTTCTATATAGAATGAGCAAGTAGCTATAATTAGTGCATTGGGGCTTTAAAGCCAAATCGGAACAATAGAAACAAGGTTTCTGCCTTATACAAATTTATACAAATTGAAATTTTTAAAGTATCATCGAATGTTAATGCTGATTAAATCAGATTTTGTTTTAAATCATCACTTCATATATTGAAATAGAAGCCACTGAAAGCCAACATATTTTTCGAGCGTTGTCTTTAAGTCTAAGGATATTGATAATGATGGCAATCGCCGTATCACGGCAGATTGGTGAAATTGTAGCAGCCTGTAGTGAAATTTTGTTTTCGCAAATCAAATGCATATCAAAAGCACCAACATGCAATAAACATACACTGTAAAAAAATAATAGTCGAAATAACTCAATAAATTTGAGGAAAAGAATTGCCTTATTTTTATTAAGTAAATATTACCTACGGCATCTTAAGTAGAATTTACTTATTTTGCTGAATAAATTTTTACTCAGTTAAATCGAGTTACATTAACGTAAATAATTTAAGTATTGTAATAATTTTAGATAATTAAAAAAAAGCTATGATAGGATTACATATTGCACAATTTGGTACCCATCTAATCTAACAAGTAACATCCACTAATCATTCACTACTTTTATTTAAGATTAATCACTAATCACTAACACTACTTCTATTTAAGATTTAACCGTATTTATATATCTACCACCATCACAAACTATTACATACGCTTCAATTCGACACATATTGAAAGGCTCCAAATTTTATATATACTTGATCGTAGCACCTGAAAAGGAAAATTGGTTGACAATTTCCTGAAATATCAAGTTTTGATTTGTTTTGAATTGAATTGAATTGAATATGAAGGAAGTCCCTTCGTTTATTGACCATTTAAAACAACAAAATATACAAAACAACAATACAATAGAAGAATGATATCAAATAACAACAACAAACAAAAGTAATAATGGTCAGGGTCCCTGAGAAGCAAGACTGCTTGTAGTCGGGACCCTATATACAAGTACATTATAACATTAATATAAATTTAAATGCACACGCACGTATAACAAGCAAGCAAGCACACACACACACACACACACACACACACACACAAACACACGATAGAATGGAGCAAAGATATAAGAGGAAGGAAAAATACAAGATAAAGAGCTACGAAGAGAGATCGAGATTATTTAAAGAACTGAATAAACGTAACTTACACAATACTTTAAATCTGGATAGTGTTGTGCTATTTGTAATGTTACTACTTAACAAATTCCATTCATACACCCCTGTGAATCTAATTGAATTGCGAACTTAATTGAATCTAGAGAAGGGTTTATGTAAATCTTGATGTTGTCTAGTTAAATGAGTGTGGAATTTTGAGTTTGTTTGAAACATGTTAGAAAAAACTTCTGGAAGGGTGCCTTTATTATATTTATACATAAAAATCCAGGTATTAAATCTTATCAGTTCGAAAAGAGGCATAATTTTATATTTAACAAAAAGTGGCGCGCTTGGAGTCATATAATGAGAGTTGGTCAACAGACGAACTGCTTTCTTTTGTAACATAAACAATTTTGATAAGTTTGATTTGAAAGTATTGCCCCAAATTATAGTACAATAGTTCAGATGAGGAAGTAATATAGCATAATAAATATTAAATAATATTCTGAGGGGTAAAAAATCCTTAAGTCTATAAAATACACCAATACATTTGAGCAATTTATTACAGACACGATCAATTCCAATTTAAATTTTCTTGGATGGTTACTCCTAAGAAGTCAATGCAATCTTTTCTTTCAATAGCAATATCATCAATTTTTACAACTTCAATGTCACATAATACCTTTCTCTTCCTAGGATGGAACATTACATATTTAGTTTTTTTAAAATTAAGTTGTAATTTATTACATTTGAACCAATTATTTAAAATACACAATTCTGAATTCACAGTGAAAATCAATTGAGATATATTAGCATGGGGGAACACAACAGCAGTGTCATCCGCAAAGAGAGAAAACTTCAATAATTTTGATGAATTAACAATGTCATTTACATATAAAATAAACAAAAATGGCCCCAAAACTGAACCCTGAGGGACACCGATATCAATATTCATGAGATTGGATTCGACACCATCGACCACCACATACTGTTTACGACTTAATAAATAACTTTGAAACCATTGAAGCGGTATACCACGAATACCATAGTAATTCAATTTTTTCAAGAGAATGTGGTGATCGATGGTATCAAAAGCCTTGGATAAATCCATAAATACACCACAACAAAAATTACCACTGTTTAATTCTTGTAAAATGTAATCAGTAAGATTCAATATACTAAGTGAAGTACTGAAATCTTTACGAAAACCAAATTGGTCATTAATAAAGATTTTGGATTTATTTAAAAAATCATACAGTCTTCTGTGCATTATTTTTTCTAAAATTTTACAAAATATGGATAACAAAGCTACTGGTCTATAATTTTCAATGTTATTTATGTCATTCTTTTTATATATTGGTATTATCTTTGCAATTTTTAAACTATCTGGCATAATACCACTCATAAAAGATTTATTAAATACATCGCACAATGGCTGTACAAAATAATGGATACACTGTTTAACAACTTTTGGCGAAATACCATCTGGTCCACAGGCTTTATTACTTTTTAAAGTTGATGCTATTTCTACAATTTCATTGACACAAGTTGGTTTAATATAAAATGAGTTGAACGATTTGTCTGGTAAAAATTCCTGAAATGAGTGGGATGAAAAAATTGAACTCGAAAGTTTTTTACCTATATTGACAAAAAATGAATTAAAATATTGAGCAACATCTATCCTTGAACTTATTTTTATATTTTCATGATACATTGTTTTGGAAATGCATTTTCTTTTTTGTTGCCCAAAATCAAATTTATTTGTCTCCAAGTTTTTTTAAGATCCCCTTTGACATTATCAAATAAATTCTTGTAATAATTTCTTTTTGAAGATCTACTAATGTTTGTTAATTTATTTTTATACAACAAATATTTCCTCTTATGCTGGTCACTTGGTTTTTTTAA
This sequence comes from Strongylocentrotus droebachiensis, assembly GCA_035222895.1. NCBI lineage: Eukaryota > Metazoa > Echinodermata > Echinoidea > Camarodonta > Strongylocentrotidae > Strongylocentrotus > Strongylocentrotus droebachiensis. The sequence continues at coordinate 195,723 of JAVYIG010002317.1, forward strand.
AAATGTTTCATATAATCTATGTTTTCGTTTGACTGATTTCAAGATTCCCTTTGTAATCCAGGGCTTTATAGAATTATGTTGATTACTTACACAGTTCAATTGTAAAGGAAAGCAATTATCATAAACTTTGTAAAATTTTTCAAAAAATATATTATATTGAACTGGGTAACAATTAAAAATTGTCTTGTCTTTGCTTAGCCATGTTAAATGAATTAGTAAATGTTTTAAAGTCCTTAAATTTTCATTCAACCACAAAAAAGAATTGTTTTATTTAAAAAAGAGTTTAATTTGGTCTTAATGAATATTCATAAATTATGTAAATATTTCTATTACGCACTGCATCGGTCCTTACTTTAAAAAGATAAGAATAATCAACATAAATTGTTTGAGTAATACGTATAATTTCTGATTTTGAGTTAAAATTACTAAATTAATACAAGCTGAAATTACTTAAAGTTCTTATGTATTTGATTTTACTTAAATATTCCACGTATGTTCTACTAAATTGAAAGTTTGAGTTAGCAAGACTTAAATTTAGTGCGTAAGTGGCAAAACTAATGTTTACAAGTAAATTCTACATGGAAAAAATACGTAAAAATTACCAATGAACAAATTATTTTTTACAGTGTAGTCTACTATAGATTGACACATCAAAATCGGTTTGTAATATTCTAACCATTTCTTTTCAAAATATATGTAGTTGATCTTTATGATAACAGTTGGATACATTATTTGTATTGTTCAATTTGGGACTTAGTAACATTCAACAAAAAATAGAAAGACATATTGAATTCAGAAGTTAAGTTGTGATTATGGCGAGGTATGGAAGTTGTGAAATGCATCTAGTAAAACAAACCCCCTAAATATTGTTTTTCTTCTCAGATTGAGATGCAGGGACATGATGGCAGTGTTAATAAGTATGTGGAGAGTTATAACATCTTATACGCTGCGGCCGACGATTCCTTCACAACCTTCCAACACGGGGGATCAGATTACGTAAGTACAATTCCATTATTTACAAGGATTTTTTTTTCTTCAAAAACAAATAGTCTTTTTTATCAAAGCCGTGGGTTTTAAGTTATATCGACAAAAACAAGGGAAGAGAGCTTTCTGAAATAAAAATCACTTCGTAATACGGAAAATCGGCCTAGATGAATGTATGCATGGTGTAAAAAAAAAACTAAATAATTGTTTTTTTCATAAAATATTGCTCCTGAACTCCTGTATCCTTTATAGATCAAAAGTCAAATTTATTTAAACAAGGGGGCAGTCGAAATCAGACGAAAAAAAAATTCCTTTTCGAATACGTTTTCCCTAAAACAAAATTCCCTATTTATAACAGTCATTAACATCAATAAAAGTTTTCTACACTAATTTGTCTTTATTTTTGCGTCCAGCATGTTATTTTTCATGAAAATTATAGCTGGGATTTTTTAGAAACTCAATTGAATTGACTTAGAGGTGAATAATCATTGTGGTCTTTCTTCATCATGTTTTTTCTTCTTCCTCTCTCCAGCTATTCGCGGGCAACGACGGGACAGGCGTCGATGTTATAGCATCAGAGACGTTTAATCCTCCAATCGTTGCACGATATGTCAGAATATCACCTCAGTCATGGGGCAATAGTATAGGCTTGAGAGTGGCTCTCTATGGTGTACAGCATAGTAAGTAGCACGAGTAAGCGTCATAAGCCATTATCACGTCATCGTTTTTGTCATTGTGTTCAACAAACTGACGTCATTGCCGCTGTCGTCACCACCATCGTCGCAATAACTATCTTCATCTTACGCGCCACTGGAATCTTTATTATCAAATCACCATTATATTTAAAATCAATCTGATTGTATTGTTTTATTATTAACACCCGAATATTGTCATATTCTTTATAATCGTCATCGTAATAATCACAAGATTTTATATTTTGGCATCCGCATGTTTTGCCGCTCCTTGTTATGGCACCCATATTTTCTGGCAATTCTTCGTTGCAATAACCCAGCAATAGTTGGATTTATGAAGGCCTTTCCAAGAGGATATAACGTGCTGAAAAGCGTCACTAGCCCGGCTTTAAAATCATTGACGTTAAGTAATAAAAAACAACGGTAATGCATTCATGCAATGTCTCGTTTATTTCACCTGTGACGAGAGTGGCACATTTTGATTGGTGTCTTGGAAAAATAAGTTTTTACAAAATGAAAGGGATTTGATCCCCTTACCCTGTAGTCCAAGGTCATGTAACGTATCCTTCAGACCACATAAGCCCTCTTTTACAATAATATTGGCAAAAATGTGTAAGAAATTTCTTTATCAATAATAATAATTATTATTATTATTCACTGTTTACAAAAAAATGAAAATAATTAAAAAAAATATATATATTTGTCGTGCGTGTGTGCGTGTTCATTTGTGTGTGTGTGCGTGCGTGCATGCTTGTGTGTTTGCGTGTGTGCACGTGTACACAATAAATCTTTATAACGTGCATTTTGTTTTCTTTCCTCTTATTCAGGTGCAACGTGCAGCGAATGGGAAGCAGACACATACAACGCAAGTCCTGGAGCCGGCTATTACCTCTACACAGGCATTACAGATCCGGTTTATTGTCCGACTGATAACTGTAAATAGGCCTATCCTTTCGTTATTGCGATTTCCCTTAATATGTTGATGCATGTACATGAACAAATATAGCAAGATAAGTTGAAGATATTCTTTTTGCGCTTCGGTCAAAAGAAAACGATTAGAAATAAAAAAAAAAATAAAGAAAGAAAGATGCAGTCACATTCAGTGTTCCCCGTGTAGCCCAATATAATGACTGCAAAATAACAAACTCGTGGAATTTATCCCCGAGATGACATTCTTCTTCAGAATGTAGTGCGACACATGCTTCGGTGACAATTGATCCACTGTCAATATCCTACTATGAAAAAGAGTCTAACTTTAACCCTAGATCCAAAACTAAACCTAACCCCATGAACCTAATCTAAAATTGTCACAGGAGTTTAATAGTAGAGCACCACCACCTTGCGCAAAGTAGCCAATCGGACAAATAACCCCGGCGGGTATATCCACCACATGACAAATACCATATGACCAACTTCCTGGATCATGCACTAGTCCCTAAACCATTTGATTATAAGAGTTGTTCATTGCGTTTCTTTCAAGATTACTTTCAATCTTAAAGGTACTATGTCCTTTTCCCTATGTCCAATAAAATTATGTAGAACTTTGCAGGAGTTGTGAATATGTCATGTATGTCCTATCTATTAAAATTAAATATCAGCAGTGTCCTAGTATTCAAATTAAGCAAGGAAACCTGTTTACCTTCTAGACTTCACCGTCAGACACTATTAAGTGACTGACTGACATCTATATCCTTTTGTATATACATTCACAAAATGAACTATACAGGTATATGAGGATTTGTCTACATCAATAACCCATTACTTGTAATGATATTATTTGTATTCATAGTAAACCTATTATTCGGCTTGTCAGCCTGTCGTAAGTTGCTGTCAAAAAGGGCCAGGAGTCTTGAAGATACTTTTCAAACCATCTCCCCCATACAGCACCCGATTATGGAACCTGCAAGGACTACCACGACGCAGGATTTACGGACGATCACTACTACATCCTCAACCCGTCTGGGGGGTCGTTCTCAGACGCCATCCTCGTCTATTGCGACTTCTCGTCCGTGGGCAACAACGATGTCGTGATGGTCACCGTAAGCAGTGACATGAGTGGATGGACCTATCTCGAGTCCTATAATGGGAATTACTCGTCCAGCGTCACGTACAGTTCAAAGGAAGCCGGTAAAGATGTGACATTCATAATAGCTAAAGAGAGAGAGAGGGGGGGGGGGGGAGGGGGGGGGGGGGAGGGAGGGAGAGATAGAGGGAGAGACGAGCAGACAGAGAGAGATAGATGGGGAAGAAGAGAATGAAGGACGGAAGGGAAAAAGAAGGTAGGAATGAAAGAAAGGGAGGAATAGAGATAGACTGCGGGGAAAAGGAGGGGGACGAATAGGAGATCGAAATGAAGAGATTGAGAGAGAGAGAGAGAGAGTGTGTGGGAGAAAGAGAGAGAGAGAGAGGGATCTCCTATAATCGTTTCACATAGTAGCCATTTTGTCCGTCTAAACTCGTAGAATTCCATTCAAACAGTGCTCCATATGTTTTTGTCCGAGTTAATAAAACTTCGTTTCCCTGTTATGATCGTGAAAGTCGTTCACTTTCGTTCACTGTCATTGTCATTGCCATAGTCACTGTGATCTTTTTGCTTGACAGCTAACGTGGGAAACATGGCGTCTGCATCCGATTACTGCTACCAGTACCTGATGTACGAGTGCTTCGAGTCGAAATTGTACTCAGGATCGGTGGCCGTCTCTTGGTGGGAGGATAAAGACGAGAACCCCATGCCATACTGGGCCGGCAATGATGCCGAATCTACGGCATGCTACTGCAATGAGGTACTCAAAGTTCCCTACAAAAATAATTTGCTTTAATAGATGCAAAAAACAGAAAGAGAAAATGAGCAAACAATATTGGAGTAATATCGGAATACTAATAAGGAAGTTACGATATTTTTTAAGTAGGTAAAACTATGGAATTTAGAAAATCGCTACACATATTGCCAATTTAGTTATCAGTTTGAAACATCATTGCCTCACTATTTACCAATTGGTTCATATATTTTGTATCCCATTAATTTCCCTTTTTATCCCCCATTACCTGATTTCCCGTGCCTTTGCCCAGGTCATATAATTTGTATCATAATGCGTGCATGACATTTCACAAAATCTTTTATGAACTTTGAAGAATAGATACTATTTTCAGAGTCGAGTGATGTGAGAATAAGAGGAGGAATAGGAAAATAATATCAAGAGGAAAACAAAGGAAAGGATGAAATGAGAAGAACTTAGGAAAAAGAAGAAGTAGAAGAAGAAGAAGGAAAATAAGAAAAAGGCAGAGGGGGAGGAAGAGAAGAAAAAGAAGAAGAAGTTAATGAAGAAGATGAAGAAGAAAGAAGAAGAATTTGAATCAATATAATACTGATAGTAAGAAAATTGTGGAAAACACTGCAATCCAATCAAAATACGAGTATTAGGCTTCAACTACAACCACTACTACTACATTACTATACTACTCCTACTACTTCTACTACATCTACTACTTCTACTACTATTACCACTGCTACTACTACGACTACTACCGATAGGCTTCTACTACTACTACTACTACTACTACTACTACTACTACTACTACTCACTACTCACTACTACTACTAATACTACTACTACTACTGCTGCTGCTGCTGCTGCTGCTGCTACTACTACTACTACTACTACTAATACTAATACTTCTACTACTACTACTATACTACTTCTCCTCCTCCTCCTACTACTACTACTACTACTCCTACTACTCCTACTACTACTACTACTACTACTACTACTACTACTACTACTACTATTAGTTTTTACTGTGATTTGCATAGGCCTATCTATGAACATGCTCTGTGATTGCGCTAATGCATAGGATCATTGGAACTATGTTTTTCCCCATGTAGGCTGGCAATTGTGCTAAGGGTGGAGATCTGTGCCACTGTGATTTAGCCAACCACTATTCAGAGGGCGGATGGATTACGAATAAAACGAACCTGCCAATCGGAGGACTGGCGTTTGGTGACGTCAGTGATGGTTCATCAGCTGGAAATTTCACTGTTGGAGACCTAGTGTGTTTTACGGAATGTAAGTTGTGTTAGGGACAGGAAGTGTCATTTTCCCCCGGTCGAATGACCCCCCCCCCCCTCCCCCCCTCCCCTCTCCCCCTCCCCCCCAAAAAACACACACACAAAAACATCACACAAACAAACAAACAAAACAAACAAACAACTTTAAAACAAACAAATTAATAGAGATTTTTTTTTTTAATAGGCTAGGCTAATGAACATCAAAATACTTCAAGTTCAAGTTCAAGTTTTATTTATCTTTCTTTCATAACACACTTTACAAATATGACATGAATATAACAAGTTTACAGAATATGGCGTTACAAAAGAAAGATGAGGTGACCTTGGTTGAAAGCAAGGCTTGTGGATTTAAGGTCCCTCATGAGTAGCTTATGAATACGTCCTAAAAGAACAAAACTCTTCAGATAAGAATAAATGCATACATTTAAGTGCTGACAAAACTAAACTAACTAAACAACTGATAAAATATAAACATAAATAAGTATAATAAAATCTACTGTCTACTAATTAATGGCTATAAACAAGAGAAACAGGAAAATACAACGAGCAACAGGACTGAAACACAGACAAAAACAAAAAAAAGACAGACAGATGAATATATGTGAGAGATGGGAGTAGAATTATGCTGACCTATATAGTAATTAATTTTCTTAAATATTGATCACAACTATAAATCTAGACGATATCGACTCAAATATAGTAACTTCAGTTTGCGCTTAAATACATAAATACTGACTGATTGCGCTATTCTTGGTTCAAGGGAATTCCAAAACCTAGGTCCAGTGGACCTCACAGTAGTAAGGGCAAATTGCGTTCCAACAAGAGGCAAGTGATATGCTTGCGCCTGACGTGTGGAATAACTATGAACTTGGTTATTTTTCTTAAATATTCTAGCCAAGGCTACTGGTAGTAGACCTGCATTCAATTCATACATTAGAGCTCCTAGTTGTAAATGATAAATATTTTTAACTTTCAAAACACTACTATTATAAAAAAGAACATCTGTGTGCGCAAGATAGTGAGTATTACAAACAATTCTTATTACTATTTTCTGTACCAGTAGTAATTTATCCATTTGAGATTTGAACGAGTTGCCCCAAGCTAGCACACCATAGTGCAAATATGGCAAAATTAAAGTTCCGTACAACATACGTAAAATATTCAGTGGGAACACAGATTTCAATTTATAAATTACACCAGTATTTCTTGACAATAATTTACAAAGTTTACTAATATGGTACTTCCAATTTAAATGTTCATCAATATGCAGGCCAAGAAATTTAAATGTAGATACTTTTTAAATCGCAACACCATTGAACATTACATTTCCAGGCAATATACCCAGGGAATTACTAAAGAGCATATAATTAGTTTTTTTTAAGATTTAAAGACAACTTGTTTGCATGAATCCACAAAGTCGCATTTGTCAACTCAGAGTTTACAGTCTGCAAAAGAGTTTGTGGATTTCTGTGAGAGAAAAATACACTCGAGTCGTCTGCAAATAAAATGAATGATAACATTTTTGCGGAAAGTTGAAAATCGTTTATATACACAATAAACAAAAGCGGGCCTAGAAGGGATCCCTGTGGGACCCCACAAGTGACGTCCCTCAAATCTGAATCAATTCCATTTAAAGTAACAAACTGTTTCCTATTTGTTAAGTAGCTTCTAAACCAATCTAATGCTATTCCCCTTACACCATAATGGCACAGTTTATCTATTAAAATATAATGATTTACAGTATCAAACGCTTTAGAGTAGTCTAAGAAGACACCAACTGTATGCATGCGTGCATCTAAGGCACTGGATATCTTGTCCACCAAATGTAGAATAGCATGAGTGGTAGTGTGTTTTTCACGAAAACCAAACTGAAAATTAGACAAAATGTTAGCATTCATCATAAATGTTATCGTCCGAGTATACATTAGCTTCTCAAGAATTTTAGAAAAGGAATTCAACAAAGAAATAGGACGATAATTATTCAAGATAAGGGCATCACCCTTTTTAAAAATGGGCACAACCTTTGCAATTTTCGTTTTCATGGGTACAACACCAGTGGTCATTGATAGATTAAATATATGTACGAGGGGTTTAACAATACCATCAATTACATTTTTTATCAACTCATTTGTTATAAAGTCACAACCTGGACTTTTCTTATTCTTTAAAGAATGTACAATATCAAATAATTCTTCTACAGTCGTTGGCAATAAAAATAAACTATTATGATTAGGGTTTTCTAAATACTTTCTCCTTCTCAATCCAGTGTACATATAAGTGTCAATATGAATAAATAACGATTAGAAAATCGATAATTCCATTCCTCTCTATTCTTCTTTTTTGTACCCTTTCACACCACTCATATTTTCTACACCATACTCAGAGAGTCATTGCGATCGCAAATGCCATATAAACTGTTGGTCATAAAGGTGGAATAATTATTTTTTACCCCAATTTATGGAATGATTTTGACAATGATTTATTCCTAATAGATCTAAATAATAGTATACATTCTCAGATTGTATCGACTAATAATTTGCGAGTGTTTGTTTTGCGTGACTGCTAAAGCATGTGTACGCAACTATGCTAATCAACTAGGGGACCTACATCCTTAAGTCATAACTGACAGTAATCAGTAGGGGTAATAATTGGGGTACAAATAATTATTCCACCATTATGACCAACAGTGTACATGTACTATCATTGTGGGAATTATTTTGGTGTTATGTAGTTAGGAATACTCCCCAGGGAGCGGAGACATTGTGTACGTGAATGAATCCATTGACTCGATTTGGCCATCAGATCAGGACTCTATCTATAAAATGATTTTATCTCAGTAATTGAAAAACATAGGAAATCAAGCGCACCCATACACAGATCCAGATTTATGTTTTGTTTAATTTTTTCTTCTTATGTACATATTTTTGATTCTTGCAATCCCTGCCACAACACTAACGTGCTATGGCGAAAAGTTAATCTACATTCGCCGCACTCGACCCAGGTGAGGTAAATGGGTACGTTGTAGGATTATTCATTGAAATGCTGTCGGAGCTAAAGGTAGGGTAATACTTTCAAAAGCTCTTTGGGAGCGTAGGGACGTTATAAATAATAATGATAATAATAGTGGATTCTTGTATAGCGCTAAAGTTTGTCAGACTTGACACTACATGCGCTCCCGATTATAACCCTGACTTTAGCACGGCTGCCATTACGGCGCTTTACCATTTAATTGTAAGGAATTAATTCCTGCCAGGTACCCATTTACATCACCTGGGTTGAGTGTGGCAAATGTAGATCAATGTCTTGCCAAAGGACATTAGTGCCGCGGCGGGACTCGGGACTCGAACCGCGGACCTTGTGATCGACAGTCCGGTGACATATCCACTCGACCACGACACCTCTACAATATTATGTTATGTGCTTTACAAGAATGGATCATTATTATTACAATTGTTGCTTATCTTCTAGCTGGTACGGTTCCTTCATCCTGCTACGATGTTGCACAAGACGGTCACAGTACAAATGGACTCTACCTTCTAAAACTGAGCACCGGTGATTATATACCAGGTAAATATAAGAAAATGCCACTCCTTTACAGAAGACTAAAGTCGCTGTTTTTTTCTTCCATTTCTAATAATTCAAATTCTCAATTTAATTAACATTCATTATCTTCTTATGATCAGAATGAATATATCATGAACTGCAATGTAGGAAGGAAGCGAAATACCACTACTTCTACTACTACTATACTACTACCACAACTCATAATGATTTTTGAAAATAACAATAATATAAACATGACAGTCCACTATATATGAAATATAGCTTCTTTACTTTGTATACTTTCTTTACATATAGAAAACTTCTGATGCATGACTTCTTTAAAAAAAACTTAAAATACACCAATGAATTCGTATTTTTTGTGTGCGAATATACCATGTAAATATTTATCAGGAATATCCATCGATACGAGCATGGTCAATATAGTTGAACCCTCTGAACCTCCTCAACAACACGAACCACTTTCTGCTTCTGTTGCAGTCTACTGCGACTTTAACTCTGTGGAAAATGCGATCCTAACACGGATCGGACACGACTTCGAGAGTGCCTTCGACATCACAGACTTTACCCGGTCAGGACGGTTTGCTCGCGACATCAACTACGATTATTCGGCAACGATCTCGAAAACGGCTCTCTTAGTCGACGGCGAGGACGCTTGCAGGCAAAGAATCGACTTCAGCTGCGAAAACGGTAGGTCACTTTACCCATGGGAAACATTTCAGCTAGTGCAAGTATAATTGGTCCGGAGCCCCTTCCTGATTGAAACGATATTTGCGAGGCCCCTACTTTTTGGATTTTGTAAATTTCCCCATGGCAACCGCTTTGGGGTCCTTATCATTCTTTTATATTATAATAACTTGTAATAATGATAGTGGTCATTGTCACTGTGGTCATTTCAGTATGGCTAGTAATACAGTGTGATGATGATGATAATAATGACGGTGATGATTATGACGATGGTTGTGGTGGTGAGGCGATGATGGTGGTGATGGTGATGATGAAGACAATGATGATGACAATGATGGCGATGGTGATTGACATGATGATGACGATGCTGCTGATGATAATGGTTCCAATGGTAGGACAATGAAGTAGATTACGGTACTGCTGATGAGGATGAGGATGATGATGAAGATTATGATGACAATGATGATGGTGATGATGATGATGATGAGAATGAGGATGGGGATGGGGATGATGATGAGGATGAGGATGAGAATGAGGATGAGAATGAGGATGGGGATGATGATGATGATGATGATGATGATGATAATGAGGATGAGAATGAGGATGGGGATGATGATGATGATGATGATGATGATGATAATGAGGATGAGAATGAGAATGGGGATGATGATGATGATGAGGTGGAGGAGGAGGAGGAGGATGATAATAATGTGGATGGGGATGATGGTGATGATGACGATGACGATGATAATGGTGCTCATAGCTACTTAAACATGATGAGCTGATTACAGTGACTACCTAACGACACCAATACTGGCACTTACAACACTCATAACAATATAACCCAAAAGTTATTCATCATTTTGTCATACCCGCCATCTGATTTATCCCAGGTGCAATAGTGGATCCAGGAAGCTCCTGTTGGTTAGGGATACGCGACGGTTCTAAGTCCCAAGCATGGGCAGGCACTAGCGAAGACAACATGTGCCCATGTGGTAAGTCAACAGTCCTGATATTACCATTGTATTAGCCCTGATATTACCCGTATAATAGTCCTGATACATTACCCTTATTATCATATTAAGTTACTTAAACTATTTGGAATTCTGCCATTATTTGACGTCACATCCACGCGTTATCAAAGACATGTATATAAAAGACACATATCTCCAATTACAGTGTGTTATCTCACTTGAAAAATGTTTCTATTAGAAAAATATATGACATAGAACCAAATTTGAATAACGATTAAAAAGAAATAGATGAAGAGTTCCAAAACATGCCACATCCACATACTTTGAATAGTACTTAATCAAAAATGATAAGAAAAACAAAACAGGCAAAAACTGTCGTAAAAGTGAAGTCCACTCTTGGTGCTTGACATCACCTGTTATTGGGTAAAGACCACAAGTGTGTTGAATTCCCAATGAGAACCCACTACTATGCGTTTTTAAAGGGATCCGGTAAACTTTGTCTAAATCCTTAAAAAAAATCCTTGGTGTAGCTCACGCTGCAACGATAATTATAAACCTTTAGGTCAGTCAAGAACCCTATGACTTTTGCAAGCCGATCGCCTGTCTGATTATCAAGATATTTATTATTGAAAAACGAAATCAAATTTTGCGTATGCCAAACGGTTTTCATAACACTACAGTCTATTGGGGAAAACGAGTATGGTAAAACCGGTCACTCAAAGGTTTTTACTTTTTTGAGGCACTTCTTGATCATTTTGAAGCGCATTTTTTTAGGCTTTCAATATAACACCATATCCCCGCCCCTCCCACTCCGTGAACGGACGGACCCCATGCGTGTTACTAAAATGTCCGTCTCGTAACAAAAGAAATAGGTCGACCCGTATTGACTTTACACACCGGACTTTTGCTGAAAGGGGGGGGGGGGGGGGGGGTGCTGAAAAAGGCTCGTATAACAAAAGAAAAAGGTCGACCCGTATTGACTTTACACACCGGACTTTTGGCTGAAAAGGGGGGGGGGGGGTCGCTTGGAACACGCATATGCGTACCCTAAATAACACTGAGTGGGGGGGGGGGGCGGGACCATATCACAGACACTGATAACACGTAGGGCCGTGCATATCAGATTTAACATTGTTAAACGATCCCTTTAAAGTGTCTGTTATCATACATCTCCATAGGTGTTCTCGGGAGCTGCTTTGACAGCAGCCAAAGCTGCAACTGCGATGGCGTTCAGACCACGATCCACGAGGACAACGGTTGGGTTACAGACCGCTCCAAGCTCCCGATAAAACAGATGCGAGCAGGAGGGGCGCCCTTAGGCACGACCGCAACGGTCAAAGTCGGCAAGCTCGAATGTTTTAAAGAAGGTAAGTAGTGGTCCAGGGACCCGTTTCATAAAACTTTTTATCTATAACAAATGCTAAATTTCTATGACAAATTTGCTGTCAGCCAATCAGATGCCTTGATTTCCCTACCTTATAACAGTAGCTTGTAACATGTTATTGATATCAAGGTTTATGAAACAGGGTCCAGCTTTACAGAAGGGCACGGGAAGCCCATGACCCCCGCAGCCGGATCGTAGTCTGCAAGCACAGACCCTAATTTGACACTTTATCAAAAAATCATTGTGCCTTGAGTGAAGTCTAGCCCAGCTACCTACTGGCAGCAAAGACCCTAACTTGACACTTTATCAAAAAATCATTGTGCCTTAAGAGAAGTCTAGCCCAGCTACCTACTGGTTGTTTCAATATGTCAGGAGCAGCTACAGTACATGGCCTATGGTAGTCTTATAGTGCAGACTCACTTTTACGTCTGACCAGGGTTTGTGCTTGCAGACTAGCCGGATCGTGTGGTGACAATATAAATAGAAGAAATACCAAGAAAAAAGGAGGATGGAAAAGGAAAATGGGATATTTCAATTCAAATTCAGAAAAGTAATGTGTTGCCTGCCTTTTATCAGCCACTGTAGGCCTATCATACAAATTGTGACTTTTTTTAGGAGGGGGCGGCTTTCTTACTGAGATGAAATCATTTTCCCGCTCTTTTTGTTCCCTAGATTCCGGATCGTCACCTCCCGAGTCGTGCTATGAGATCAAGCAGAACGGAGACTCCATCGCCGGGGACTATCTGATCGACCCCGATGGGTCGGGTGGTGAGGAGCCTTTCGTGGGTGAGAATAAAATCAGATAATATCTTTTCCTTTTAAAGCCCATCTGTACTAATTTACATGAGGGATTACACCACCTGGTCACTGACAGGTGGTTATCGCATCAAATCAGCTCTCAATTAACATAAGAAAAAGAGAATCATGGGGGACCAATGGTCACCGATTAGGCATTGTGTTTGCTATATAGAGAGCGCAAGTAGCTATAAATAGCTATAAGTAGAAAAGTAGGGATTTAAGTTTCATTAAAACATATTTGACGCTACATTTTTTTAAATAGAAACTAAATCAGTAAACGTATGTGTTTATGATTTTATTTTCTACAAAATGGAATTCGTTGAAGATGATAAAATAATAAGCTGTGCGTCCAAAATTGAACTATTCTAAACTCTTTTGTTTGACTTGTTATTTTAACTTTTGGTTTGTGTTGTTGCTGTTTTGTTTAACTATATATAAATACAACTAAGAGGTGTTTCCTATAAAACTAAAGCTTCATATAAATAAACATAATATACAGTAGGCTTGCGGGTGCACCATGTGAGAGGGAGAGAGGTAGGATTGAGGAGTCCTGAAAAGGACTTTCGGTAATCTTTCTTGAGGGTTTGTAGTCCTGAAAAGGACTGTTGGTGTGGTCTTGAAAAAGAATGTTGATTATCTTTCTTAGCTTATAGTAAGGGTTCTAAGGAGAACTATAGTGCTTGGAGAGGATGAGTGGCGGGAGTGGCTTGACGTTTCGAACAGGTTGACTATCCGTCTTCAGGATAGACACAAGCTATCAACTTTTTAACATTTAGTGTACATTTTACGAGGTTTTTGTACATTCTGTTTCTTTTTGTTAACGACATTTCAAACTACTATTGGCGTTATTTTTAATGTCTTGAACCATGCAGTCTATTGCGACCCTAGCTTCAACTCCACGCATGCGCAGATGACCATACACCATGACTCGGAAGACCGCACACACGTGGTCGACAAAGCCTCGGCCGGAGACTACCAGAAGATGGTGACGTATGATGGCGTCACAATAGAACAATTCGATGCACTCTTCTCAAATAATATCAATGACGTATACATTGCCTGTGTGCAGACCATCCAATACGAATGCTACGGTAAGAATAAGGGATTTTAATTTGGGGGGATTAATTCCCTGTTTTCCCGTAACGTAACAACTGTAACTGACGCAGTAATATTAATTCACTCAATATCAGTTTAGTGATGAAATAACACTGCAGAATAGCTGGACAAAAGGACATGACAAGGTCTTGATTTAGGCCTAATTGGAAAGGTCCTATTTTTCGGCTGATTTCGTGCTGGCAAAAACCGCCTTACTGTATTTCTCATGATTTGTAAAATGATAAGACAAAAACAAGACATGTATTGCCGTCCGTAGCTCGGAGTCACTAACTTAATTACATTTTTCTCTTTCTGTTTTTGTGTACAATATGATACCGTAGCCTCTACCCTACTGAAGAACGATATGAGCTGGTTTGTGGATCGCCTGGGAGCTACCCGGACCAACTTTGGGGTAGCCAATGAGAGTGTCTCGTCATGCCCCTGCGGTATCGATGGCAGCTGCAGCAGTACGTATACAAAATAAACAAACAGATAAACAAAACAAAACAGCAACAATCTTGTAAACATTAATGTTATTCTGAATTGGGCAGTAATGGTAGTACCTTTTCATTTGTTATAATGATAAACAGGCTAGTTGAAATTCGGATTTATATTATATAGAAATACAGAAGGGTCCACTAAAAAGCAATGTTTGTACAAGTGTGAACACCTCAAATGATACTTAGGAATAATTAATAATTAATTAACAAGTCCGTAACTACAAAAGGAACTACAAAATGGGGAAAAAGGGGGATGCCAACAGAGACGAGAAGGAGACAAGACAGTACTTACCTAACACAAATAGAAGAACAAGGTCATAATACAACGAGAAGACAATCCCAAAACAGAAGTGAGATATGGAAAACATCACGTACACCCATCCATCCGTTATCCGTAGGTGCATCTGAGCTGTGCAACTGTGATTTCGACGCCATTAGCTGGGCTGAAGACAGCGGCGACATCAACGACTTCTCTGCCACTTTCCTACCCGTTACGCAACTACGGTTTGGTGACACGGCAGGAGGGGTTGGCAACGAAGAAGGATACCACACCCTTGGGCCACTTATCTGCAGCGCTGGTCCCAGTAAGTATGAATGAAACTGTTCTGGCCAATGCTGGTCAGGGTATACCTATCCTAAAGATGGCCAGGGCAGTAGGTAAGTAAGTCGACTCGTCGCATGAAGCAAGAACGCGCACTTTCCCCATCTGCAGACGCGTCCTTTAGCATGATTATCTCCGCGTCTTTTGTATGTTTTTTTGGAAGATCAACAAAAAAATGTCAAAAATTGACAACATTTTAAGCATGCGTATCAGATTGCGCTTCCTACCCCCGCCCCGCCCCATCATTATCTGTCAAGGATAGGTACAGGTCACATCTGAGGGATCCCTGTGGAGTCCACAACCAAGTTCCCTGGCTTTCGAGCATCCCTGTCACATCAACCAACGGCACACCCACGTGCTCTGCATCACGACCGGGGGAACTCTACCTACCAATCCCATGGGTACTGAGGGTGGTCATGGTATGTCCCAAGATGAAGGTACCAATCCGTACGGCTCACCAAGGCTATTACCTCAAGGGAATCGTCGTCTGGGGTCATCCAACGGACGCATGCATCGGACCGAAGCATCAACATCAGCATCAGCATCAGCAGGACCGAAGGCACCTACCCATCTCCAGGCTGCAGAGGGTGGCCATCGCAGATCCTGCTTAGCCGACTGAGGGTAAATACCAGTCCTGCCAGGACAGATGGACGGATCAATGAGAGAAATATTCATGAATCAGCCAAATCGTCAGGTAGGAAATCGATTCAAATCGAACAAAACAAAGTGTAATACCATTGCTCCTGTCTTTGCAAACTCCATAAATAGAGAGGGTACTAGCTAGAGAGCGTATGAATAGATTTTTGTTATAGTGATATTCATGATAAACTATAACACGTCATGTTTCATTGGTTTCCCAACGTCACAGTAGGTCATATAAACAAAAGCGCACTTCCGGGAGAAATCTGATGATCCTAAATAATATGCGTAGTCAAAGATGTTGGGTTCGTGCTTGAGTTGTGAATGGATTTTTGTTAAGATCAGGTTTTGAGTTAGGATCTGTGGAGGGTCCATTGTTGAAGAGGGACGTCTGATGTTGTTGACATTGACCGCAGAGCAGTTATCGTTGGAGCATTGTGTAGTGATGTCAATGTTTTTTCCACGTGGGTTCCAACTCGCTTCCGGAATCGTCTTCCCATTTTTGTAATCACTTACTTAGTTATTCATTTATTTATCAATTTATTCATTAATTCATTTATTTATTAATGTATTTATTTATTTATTTATCTTTTGTATCAATTTCAGATGGAGTTGTATTAGGAATGTCAGCATTGTCTCCTCTTCCACCTCCTCCTCCTCCTCTGTTTTCTGATGACACCAAGCAGCTTGCTTTATTTTCATCAAATTAAATACTCCCTTAAGACGATCAGAGCAGACGCAGCGAAACATCAAGAACATAATAGCTGCAAGAACTTAACTTTGACTTTAACTAGTGATGACCTTTGCAATTAAGTATATTGTATTTAATTTTGCCTCAAATTACACACAGTGAAACGGCATTCGTGGCTGCTCTGCGAGAAATAGAAGACAGTGTCTGATGAGAAGGTCAAAATTAAAGGATTTTGATTTTTTTTTTTTTTAAAGTGATTTTATTCTGAAAGATGTTGGAAAAACTATCATTTATTTGTCAAACATGTTTGTTTGAACACATTTGACAGGGCATCACAACCAGAAAAATTCCTTTTAATTTTACGCTCCAGTAAAACAGGAATGTCCTGTTAAAGTTTATTTCTCAAGATATTGAACCGACAGGTGAATGACAGCAATGCTCAGGCCTCTTCTACCGTCATAATTAAAACTCTTTAATCTCAAATCTAAGTTTTGATTATTATAGAGGTAAACCTCCATAGTGTTATTCATCGATTGTCTTTAGGCAGTTACTTGTTAAATAATCATCAATCAGAATCTTATTCAATTATTGATGTGGGCTGTATATCTATTGAGGTTCTCTGTGTTAGATAACATGCTTTAATCTTGTGTAGTAGGTCCATACTCTAATACTATATTTAGATTATATCGAAATCATGAAAAGGAGTTCACCCTCATGTATTTTTAAAATCTAATTATGAATTATGGTCATTGATTAAAGGAATGATTATTGTAATAATGAAGTTATCTGTAAAGAAAATGTTATCTTTTTATAAAGAAGAAATATAAATTGTCCATTATTGATAATGTTTACAACAGCTCGAATGGAAAGTGGATAAATTAAAGCCCTTGAAACGTATATTCGAAACTGATGATATAAAATGATAACGATTGGATTCTTGTATATCAGGTACCACCACAAAAGTGATAACCTTATAATACAATAAATACCGCAAGATAAAATTCACTATTGATCTGTTATGAAAAAAGGTGTTGAAAGTGCTAGGATTGTATTACAAACCTTTTAATAAACTGATTGAAAAGAAGATGAATATTTGGAATACTTGCCTCCCCCTCCCCCTCCCCATAGAAGCATCGTTTAAGAAGAAAAAACACTCCGTAAAAGAGAATGGGTGGGGTTTGTCAACATTTTTATTTGAAATAATTTATTCAAGAGTAATCCCGTGTTGGAAAACTCAAGTGGAAATAACCTGTATATACATTTATAATATTAATCATGGAAAATTGTGTTAAATAATTCAAATCAGCACTAAATACAATGAAGTTGTGTCCAAGGAACAGCCATGATATTTGCTGTTCATTGTATTTCTTTATCTCGTTATCACGGCAACAATTATAAATAAACTGTACCTGCTTATCGTCTGATAATTTGTTTTAGTCAATAACTTCTACCTGCATAGCCATCTTGCCACCCTGTTTGAAAACCTAAAATCCACTTAGACAAATCAACTGTGTTTGACTATACCTACGTAGACGTAATGCGGTTTTTGAAATTTATGTTGAATTATTGTTTCCAGTAATGTGTTATTAATTAAAGCCACAGAAAGTCACCATTGTGTACACAGACATTGTCCATGTCTAATGCTTTTGCTTTCACAGGACTGTGCATTTTGCATTTGTATAATTGGGAAATGGCTTTAAATGTGAGTTACATTAAGTTTTTTATGAAGTAGGTTTATTATTTTAGAGCAAATACAGTGAGACAGAGAGAGAGATGAGTGTATGTATAACGATAGCGAGATGAGGGGGAGATACAGAGAGAAATAGAGAGATACAGATAGACAGAGAGATAGAGGGAGAGAGAGGGATAGAGAGAGAGAGAGATATGAGAGAAAGAGAGAAAGGAGGGGAGAGGGAGAAATTGAAGGAGGAAGGGAGAGACAGAGAGCGAGAGAAATTGTTCGCCATCGGAGGTAATGCATTTTGTTGTTGGTCTTGTTGCATAACATTTGGCGTACGATTAGCTGTCAGCCTTTAAGAGATCTCCGGCGACATTCCTCTCATTTCAAGATAATATTTTCTACTCGATGTCAGGTTGCCATCACCCTCTCGACGACGGATACCCCATGGAATTCGACAAGGAGATCAATAATGACCTCATTAATAAACAATGTTAGTACGTACTCTTCTAACCGTTTCCAAATGTGAAATACATCAAAACAGGAAGCAGTATTTAATATACCCAATTCGTATTGAGTTAAACGCAATCTTTAACACACAATCGCGCAGACTTTATAGAAATCAACGCAAGGGAATTTCAATAACATATTCTATATCCTAAAGAAATCATGTTCTGATTATAAACGTCATTGCAATAGCTCGGACATTTCAGTAGATGATGGATGAGGCTACACTGAAAATCGAAAGTCTTTGCGATTTTGTTTGAATTAAATTGTAAAAGAATTGATTCCATAAATAGGTGGCTGCTATAATTAATTTATTGCTGAGTATATATATTATAAGGTTGGTCGCCCATTGAGGTTCCTCAGTCATGAGGCCGACATCACGTTCAAGCTCTAACTTAAAGTGACTCGGTAACATTGTTGAAGATTGATGAAAAAACTGCGTAATTTGTGTATGAAATGTTACGGTACTAACCCTCTAACGTGCAAAAAAAAATCTTCAACAAATTCGTAAACCACAAAAATATTAATGTTTTTTTTTTAAGGCGTCACCGTGCAACATCCACTAACAGTAATTTCTCGCAACCAATTTTTGAATTTTCTCAACCGTGTTTCCATGAAAATAAGACCAGGAATAAAATAGGCTTTAACTAAATATTTCAACACTTAAATATCTGGAATGGTATATAGAGCCAATTCGTTGCTTTGTGACGATGTACTTTCACCTCAAATCTAATTAAATTATAATAGTATAGCTGGGAGAATTCAGTAATCAATCAGATAAGTTTCCCCCAATTTTTATCATTAATAATGGTCTGTTTCACTTAATCTTTTAGATTATCTTTAATTGTACATAATAGCATTGAATTCACTGTCGTAGCACTATTTCTTTCATCTTAACAATGTTACCAAGTCCCTTTAAGACGGCGCACAGTGGGCCAGGGAGGAACCAAAGTGCGCCAAAACTAATTTTGGGGGGATTTATTTTTTAAATGTTTGGATTTCCAGGGATTTCCGCTTAAATTTTATTACCAACATTTTCTCTGATGTCTAAGCTTTAAGTTGATACCAGATTTGGCTGCCCGATTCTGCCCGTTATTATGTTAGAGCCGTTTTCCTTGCAACATTTTTGCACCGAAAAATGTGTTTATTTTAGTTCGCGGTGTCAGAACGTGTGTCACGCGCCCCCACGCGCCGTGATTTATGACCGCGAATCCTTCATGATTCAGCCGCAGACCTAAAAAAAAAACACATTTTTCGGGGCAATGTGGCAAGATCGGGCAGCCAACTTTGGTATCAACTCAGAGAAAATGGTTGTATTAAAATTGAAGCGGAGTTCTGAGGAGATCTAAACATTTTTCTTGCATTTATAGAAAACATGGATAATTAGTCCATTTTTCAGTGAATTACCCTGTAGTATATCATGAAGTTTGTGTTTCTATCAATTTTAACCCATTCATGCAACGAAATGAACTATCAGGAATATGTGAGAGCAATTTCATATCAATAACTTAAAAACTACATGTTAAATTGAAAGATTTATAAAATAAGTCACTTTTGCACTAAAACTGTGAATATGTAGGATTTTGCTGTTTGAAGGAGGAAATTTATACCCTATATTGTGCATACCGGTATTAAATATTTTATTGAGGTATTCCTCAATGTGTTACCTTTCAACTGGGCAAGATAAAAGTTGGAAGAAAAAAAAATCACCAAAAAAGAGTTTTGGCGCACTTTGGTTCGTCCCTGGCCCACTGTGCGGCGGTCTCCTGCATTTTTCAATTTTGAAATGATTTGTCAACTGTGTGGGTTTTTATAAATGTATAACTATTTAGTTGATTTACATTATGATACGATCACATGTTTTGTTTAAACATTTGTTAATAAGATATATGGATCTAGTTTGTATATAACTTTTATTATGTTAAGAAATGTAGAAATAAATTCAAACAAACAAACAAACATGTTTATTGTGTTGGGGGTACTGCGTGTATTTCCTGCTTGTTGTATATGAGGATATTTTAATTAAATGAAGAGTTAAAATAGTTTCGCTTTTTAAATAACAAGTACTCGATTCAAGTGCATATATATATATATATATTCCCTTTGTAACTGTGGCGTCAAGTATAGAAAGAAAGTGAAAATGAATCGTTGACACTGATCACAACTAACTGTCCTATGATGATAACATTGGTAATCAAATACAATTCTTTAGAAACTTGGTCATGTTGGTAATTCCATACCATTATGGCATAGTGTAATGAATTTTCGGGGGATTGCTAGAGTAAAGAGGAGAAAAATAATAATAATTTCGATTTATATAGCGCTTTATAATAGGTAATACCGTCTTTAAGCGCTTTACACATATTATTACCCCGGTCATCGGAGTCATTTACGCACAATGTGCATCATCTCCACTCCTGGGGAGTATTCATATCATATGGTCACAGTGATGGCATATGATAATTTCTAACCGCGACAAAGGCTTTCGTCATCCTACTAGGGCCCCATTTCTCTCCTTGGTATGGAGTGGCAAATATAGACTAATGCTTTGCCAAATGATGTTAGCAAAGCAGGCTGTGTCGGGGATCGAACCCACGACCTTTTAATTTCAAGTCAAGTGCTTAGACCACTCGACTAAATCACCTCTACTGGTGGTGGTAGAGTCTTTGATTGACCAAGTTCCCAATCTGAGAACTAAATCCAGTTTTTAATTCCCCATTCTATGACTTTTCCATGGGATTTATTTATTTGTTATCAACCCGAGAGTTACAGTAATTAAGTTAAATTTTCGTCTCCGAGACACGGGTGACGCCAAATACTTGATAACGATAATGAGAATAATAACAGCAATAATTATAATGATTAATACACAAATACTACTATTACTACTATTACTACTAGCTGCTAATCCTACTACTACTACGTTTTCTCCTACTACTTATTATAATAGTAATATTAATAATAACAACAATAATTATAATGATAACGATAATAATACTGATAGTAGTAATAATAATATAAATAATGATAATGATAATAATAACTACTACTACTACTACTACTACTACTAAATACAACTTTGGAGAAAGAGAGCAATATGATATGAAAAATGGATGTAGCATATTCTTTTCTGTAATTAAGTTTTCTTTCACTCCGGGTTGGGTATCATGATATTTTTTCGTTAATCATTTTAATTAAAGCTCATTACAAAGTTGTTACATTATCTTGAAGGGTTATGAGCATGCGCAGTTCTTGATTTTGTGAGGGTTGAGTTGCAGCAAAGTAGTTTCAATTCTTTTGTAATTTTCAAGAGCAATCTAGAAGAGAAACCATGAGAAAAAGTGGGCGGTCTTGTTGAAGATGTTTCAATGACATCTGGACATCAACCATGATTACTCCGTTTGAGAGTAACACAGTTATCATTAACACCGACGTTCAAGAGCAGTCTGTTAACGCTTCTTCTGCATACTTACATGTAGGCTTTGCAAAGCTGAAACGCGTGTATTTACTCATTTCAAAACTTACAGGTGATCCTGCATTAAAATTGATGAAGCATATGCCTTATACATAGATTACCGCTCATAACCGGTTCATCGGATTGTTTTCCGGAGATTCTTGGAAAAAGGTTTAGGGTTCGAGCTGCACCTTGGAGACGGTTTTGAAATAATATTCCAACATGATTTTTCGGCGATTAGCATACATCATGCTGATGATTGTGGTTGAGCATCACTCAACATGGGGAAGTGAGTATCAAAACAAATTTAATTTCTTTTTATAATATATTCATTAGACTTTTGAAAATGCATGCACAAGCATGAAATGATGATGACGATGATGATGGTGATGATGGTAACGATGATGAAGATTATAGTGATAATCGTGATGAAACTGATAGGGATGAAGATGAATATGATGGCGGCGCTTCGGGGGGGGGGGGGGGGGCAGCGCATATTATTTCTATCAAGAGCCCGTTCCCCTTCTCATAATTGCGCCTTTTCATCTCAGATAAATGCCCCTATTAAAATCTTATTGGGCTCATTCTCCTTTGCAATAACTTTTTCGTTTGCAATACGTTCCTCTTTTCAATTCTGATAAGTGCCCCTTTTTCATCTCTGGTAAATGTCTGTTTTCAAAAAGGAGAAGTGCCCTTCTTTACTGTTGATAAGTGCTCCTTCTATGTCTGATAATTACCCCTATTGATATCATAGAGGCGCCCGTTTTACTTTAACAAGTGCCCCTTTTCCTTTGTAATAATTGCCCCTTCGCCTTCTGATAAGTGCTCCTTTTGATCTCTGATGAATATCTTTTTCATCTTTGATAATATCCTTTTTAATCTTGACACGTGCTCCCCTTTCCGTTCAAATAAGCGTCCTTTTTGCTTCTGATTAAATGCCCCTTTTCTTTTTAAATAAAAGCTACCATCCCTTCTCATAAATGCCTCATTTTCACTCTTAATAAATGACCCTATACAAATCTGAAAGGTGTCCTTTTCCTTTATAATAAGGACCCCTTTTCTTTTCCATTCTCATAAGTGCCCCTTTTCATCTCCGGTGAATGTCTTTTTTCAGGTGCAAGTAGTGCCCGTTTTCACCTCTGATAATTGCCTCTTTTTTATACTTTGACACGCGCCCCCTTGAATATATTTATTTATTGCTTCTTCACCTTCTGATAAGTCTTCCTTTTCACCTCTGATAAGTGCCCTCTTTTATTATGACATGTGCCCCCTTTTCCGTTCAAATAAGCACCCTTTTTTCTCCTTATAAATGCCCCTTTTCATCTCTGATAAATTCCCTATTATTATCGGATAGGTGCCCCTTTTTCCATCCCCCTTTCTCTTCCTGGTGAGCATCCTTTTTAGGTGCGAGCAGCGCCTCATGCCCGCTTCTGATAACTGCCTTTGTTAAATTGACACGTGTTCCTTTTCTTTTCCATTAAGCGTCCATTTCCCTTTGGATCAGTGCGACCTCTTTCATTTTTCCATAACGTGCGCCCCTAATTTATAGCGACTCGAAGCAACTTTTTCTTTAAATTCCACCGAATCTTGCTCGTTTCGATCGCTCGCATTTATAGTTTAAACATAATTATTATGTTGCTCATTACATTTCTCTTAATCCTTTTATGTTTTAATTGGCTCAAAACCCATTGGGATAGGTTTTTGTCTTCTGTATTTAAAATATTTAAGTATTAAATTTTTTAAATGAATATTCAGACCATAGCACCCAACTGCAAACTATGAAGCTTAAGCAGCTTAATTTTGAAATCAATCCTCTTAATGTAATCAAAATCATGAAAATGCGGGGGCATATACCAATGTCTAAAAATCGTATATTTTCACTTTTAGGTTTCCCTTTGTAGGTGCCCCTTTTCATTTGCAATAAGTGTCCATTTTTGTTGGTGCCCCCCACCTGTTTTATAGGACGCTCAGTCGCCCCTGCTACTACTATAAACTAGGTACTTTAATATCGTGTTTATATGACACGATAGCAAAGACTTTGAATAAATCAACGCAAATGCAACTTAAAAATGCGATAATAGAGGTTTCGTGGTCGAGTGGATACGTCGCCGGACTGTCGATCACAAGGTCCGCGGTTCGAGTCCCGTCGCGGCACTAATTTCATTTGGCAAGACATTGATCAACATTTGCCACACCAATCCAGATGATGTAAATGAGAACCTGGTAGGAATTCATTCTTTGAAATGAAATGCTGGAGCGCTGTATAAACGGCTGCTAGGCTAAAGCCTGGGTAATAATAAATGCGCCTCGGAATATAATTATCTTGATAGACGGCGGTATAAAAATGCCTATTATTATTATTATTATTATTATTATTATTATAAATCCTACATAAATCATGCTCGGATGACGCCATACCTCATTGTCATGTTCGCTCATTTCAATAGGTGATTCACAAGGCTATTGAAATTGTCTTACATTGATTTTTCCGAAATTCTTTGCGATCATGTTTATAGGTGTCTTCTCCTGTGATTTTGGAGCACTGAATCCAAAAACTGGCAGAGGACTGCATGACTGTGACGTCACACAGACTCATAATAGAGGATGGCGCGTCATCAGTGGAAATGACTACCCAATTAAATACTGGCTAGATACCACATGGACGAGAAATGGTGAGCTTTCTAACTTGGATAACTCACATGCTGCTACCATGGCTACCAGAAGTTTTCAATTGTATTAAAATGAGTCTTTAAAATAATATGTCCTTTTTGCAGCAAACATCAAATTCTGTAGAACTTTGCAGGAGTTAAAAATATGTCATGTATGTCCTATCTGCGAAATTTAAACCTTAGCAGTGTCCTAATATTCAAATTATGCAAGGAAACCAGTTTACTTGCTAGACTTCACTGTCAGACACTATTAAGTGACTGACTGGCTTTTATTCTTGTTTGGTAATAACATACATAACATGAGCTGTAAAGGGTGCATGAGCATTTGTCTCCATCAATAACCCTCTTCTTGTAATGGTCAAAAATAAACCGATTGAATCTTTGAGCAGCATAAAACATACGACCATTCGGTACACTGGTCTATATAATCAGACTATTACTCACTGGCTCTATAGCTCTTATGTCGATTCTACAACTAATAAAATAGGTATTTTCCCACTTAAAAAGACAATTTCAAGCCCCCTTTTGTTAAGGGAAGTTCTAAATTAGTATTTTCTTTCAAATGCCGTTGGAATTTAACCTTTTCATTTTTTGGCCTGCAAAAGGGACATAGTCCCTTTAAGTATTAGGGCACATTCATCAGTGGCGGATTAGAATTAATTAGCCGCCCCCTTCGAAACCCGATTGACATACTTTCAATAACAATGTTTGTCTCCCCCATTTCCTTCATTTTTGTATTTTGAGCGTGTCTACACATTTTTAGGTATTGGATATTAATTCTTTCTTCACAATAGGTAAAAATATTACCTGCTGTTAGTAAGCTTTCATTTGTTGTGCTGACACTCTACACCAATAGATAGAGGCATTTAGATAGATATCACATTTTAGTAATTCTGTGCCCTCTCCTTTACAATATAAGTTTGAAGAAGAAAAAAATCCATTAAATCAAATACAATGAATGGAAAGAAGGACACAATCGACTTCAGCTTTCCAGTAAACTAAAAAGTGAAAATGTATGTAATTTCTTTGGCCCCAACCGAGGCTGACTGTAGGTGTTATATACTTGTATAATATTCCTGTTCTGCATTTAAAGCAAGTCCATCTTTCGATATTAATTTTATCCCGTATAGGTGGGTTCTTCATCTCATGGACCAGAGACCAGAGCGGCCGTTCCGTATTTCGATTGCCACATTTTCAGATGTCCACGCCCGTCACCCGGCTTTCCTTCTACTACAAAATCTTTGGCAAAGGACTTAACAGACTGAGGGTCACACTTTGCGATGACGTCATATTTGACATCACCGATAAGAAGGGACTGTGGATTAAATCTCCGGATCTTTCAATCTGCTGTTACGAAGGCGGGTGGAATTGGCCAGAAGTGAGTTAACGAAATATATATGGCATTTTATGTCATCCCAGGAAATGTGGAAACAATTGTTATAAGAAAAAAGTAAACACAAGAAGCAAACAAAGCAATGCAAAAACAACAAGAACTAGAACAAAAATTAAAGTATAAAAAAAAACAGAACACAGAAATAATCATAATCATGTACACATTAACATACACGCACCAACACATGAATCACTTTTGAGGACCTTTGTACTGAAGACAGAACTTTTTAAAGGAAATTTTCAGGCAAGTTTGGTTTGATCATATCTCATTATCTCTTTATTAAAACTGCGTGCTGCTGTATTGTCATATTCTTTATTACCGGAAATGAAATGAAGAATACCTGAAAATGCCAATGTAAGTACAGCAATTGATATAAATTGTAATATAGAAATTTCTTTGATGACAATCTCTTTCGAAAAATGTAAATGCAATATTCCACTTTACACGAATGCTCTGGTGTTATATCCTCAACTTCCCTTTAGATATCGTTCGAAGTTACATGGACTGCCCAGTCAGGGAGGATAGCACTAGATAATATTTCTGTGGCTAGCAATGCAAGTGTACAAAGAGGGTACAGAAATGGTATGTATAATACTTCCTTGTTTCTAGCTATAAACACGCTTCGATTTAATTGACCCTTAATTGTTTCATTTTGACCGACTATAAGTGTTAGATACTTTCAAAATGATTGGCAACGATTATTGAATAGTTTCAATATCTCTAATGGCAGAGGTTTGATAAACGTGTTTATATATGTCATAGAAAGATTGTTCCGCAGAGAAAACACATTTCAAAGTTTCATCATTACACTAAGCATAATTGCTTGAGTGGTTGTTTTTATTCACTCATGAAAGCGAAAGTCTATTTATTTATTACGAAGGATTGAATCCATTCCCAACGTTATGATTGTGAATAATAAATAACATTTCCTGAATGGAGATGATTTCATAATGCACTATATGGTGTGAATCATATGCCCCCTCTCCCTCGTGGTAATATCATGTTAGCGCTAATATTACCTCAATGCTCATAACTTTTCGTTACCTCAGTCTTTAATTATTTCTTTTACTTCTTTTGCTACAGTCTTTATTTCTCTCAACCACACTCATTATTTCCTTAATTTGCCCTTTTCATGCGCCTTGTCAGTCACTTATTACTACATACAACTCTTTTCAATTTTCTTTTCGTTTATCTCGAAACCGCTGGGCTTTTAAAGAGAAAGATTTAAACAAGTCTAATTGTATATTGTCTCATCCTCGTTTCACATGAGCAATTCCTTTTTTTCTTGCCGCCACCATACGTCGCTTTTACAAATGTTAGATGTACAATTTTCGAAAATTTGACTAAACTCGTATTTTATATGATTTAAATCAAACGTAAATATTTGTAATATTGTATAACTTGTAAAAATGCATTGTCTCCTTTAATGTTGTTCAGATGGAGGAAGTTGCAAAGTCCCTACATCGAGCTTTCCTACAACTACCCCTCTCCTATCCCCAACAAATCATCCTCAAAGTACTAAAGGCGAGGCATTGAAGACCACATCATCGTCAACATCGCTGCACTCGCAGGCGAACTATTCATCTCCTCTTCCACATGTGACCATCACCGACACTAGTAGAACCGCTTCTATTAATATTTTTAATCTATTTTACAATTCCAATGAGTCCAGCGTTATCCCTCCAAAAGGAAACATCGGCTTTTTTGATCTGGTTAAAACTTTCCCAACCAATGTTGCATTTTTGGTTCCCACTTGTACTTTGGTGATCGTTGTTGTTTTGATTGCCGTGTACCTCACGAGGAAGTATTGTTGCAGTTGCCGAAGGGGTTCCAAGCCTTGTGAACACCAAGTCAGTTTGGCCACACTGGCAACACAGAAAGAGGGTGCAGAGGAATCTACTTTACACCAGTCATACCAGTCCTTGAATGAGTCGTCTGGGTTATCTCTGCAGAAGACCAAGTCAGAAGACACACCAGGGCTGTCAAGCGACGAGGACTGTCATGTCTATAGTGACTGTGTAGATGTGAGACCCATTCCGATATCTTTGAGGTTATCAACAAAGAATAGTCACGACCGATGTGACCTCCCACGGAAGTCAGCAGTACACACAGGACATCCCAAGACTGCCCACAAGGTAGAATCACAAGGGCTGTCAAGAATGACTGGAAGGCCACCCACTTACCCCAAACCTAAGTTCGCTGGTCTGCGTCCTAGCGTATGCTCGACGAAGGAAAGGTCCCCAACACTCTCCTTCTCAAAGGGACCTAAACGACTGGAGTCTAGTCAACACCAGACTGCCCACAAGGTAAAATCACAAGAGCCGTCAAGAATGATTGGAGGGCCACCCACTTGCCCCAAACCTAAGCTCACTGGTCTGCGCCCGAGCGTATGCTCGACGAAGGAAAGGTCCCCACCACTCTCCTTCTCAAAGGGCCCCGAACGACGGGAGTCTGGCAAAGAGAAGTGTGGTCTTCGACGCAACGACCTCGGATGTATACATGAGTACTTCGACATGTCGGTGATTTCCAAGGAAGGTCAAGTGGACACCGAGATCCTTCCGAAGATGACTAGCGCGACAGTTGTGCGATCGGACATGGCCTCTTTAGATGATGATGGTGTCTACGAGAACATAGCGAAGGCCAATAATGAGATGATAGCGAACACGAATTCAGAAGACCCGCATATTTATAACAACACCGATGAACACGAGGAATGTGGGACTTATATTGAGTTCCAAGAGTATGAAAACGTACGCGGTTGAAGATCCAAGCATTTCGTGCAGGAAGAAATATAGCATGAGCAAGGGATTTACAATTTCAACTTGTCATGGCGAGGTGTAGATTGTTAACTGGGCCATTTTGGAATAGAATCATTCGATTGGGATCTCGTTGGTAGTGAAACTACATGGAGTTAAACAAAATCATCATGGGAAGAATATTGAGTTTCTTATTACATCAAAAGCAGCCAAGAAACTCTATCTGCTACGGATGCTCAAACGTTTCTGTATGCCACTTCATGATTTGATCACAGTTTTTACGTCCTACATATTAAGACCGGTGCTAGAATACTGTTGTGTAGTATGGCATTCCTCACTAATTCTAAACCAGGAAGCTCAAATAGAGTCAATCCAGAAGCGTGCCCTGCGGACAATATTAGGACTAAGGTATGAATCCTACCGTCAGGCTCTCACGGTGTCTAACCTGTCCTCTCTGAGAGACAGAAGAGAAGAGCTCTGTCCAAACTTCGCTAGGTCCCTCTACTGTAACTTTCGTGAGTGGTTACCTGAAAGCCAGTATTCTCGAAGACAATTGAGACATAGTAATAGGCTACGTGAAATTAAGTGTAGGACAGAACGCTACAGAAAAAGTGCTTTACCCTATCTAGTAAGGCTTTTGAACCAGCCATTATGTGGCATCCGGTTTGTTCAACTTTTTTGATAGCATAATACTGCCAAACTTTGTGAATTACATGTATTTTTGTCAATATAACTTCAATTTCTGTATCAAGATACAAATAAGGTCATCTTTAGTAACCTCATTTCTTTCCCATGTTTTTTTTTCTTTATATGAATTATTGCCAGTTATCTAAAGCCTCTTTTAAATCACAATTTGCTCATTATAATTCATTTTCAAATTGCAATCTTTGCCTGAACACATCTACAATTCGCCGAATCTGAATGCATTATATTTCAGATTCAATGTCTTGGATTGAACAATTATATTATTGCTAAATGTAGAAACATAATGTAAATATTTCCAATACGCTTTACCTCAATTTATCAGTTAATTATCTTTACTCTTCGTATTGTATACTGTCGATTTCATAATTACATCTATTATTTTAAATTGCCTCTGGTTGCTCGTTATTTTATCTTAACACTATTAGTTTACGCAGGTCTGCAATTACTCCTTTTGAATCTT
The DNA here is from genome assembly GCA_035222895.1 of Strongylocentrotus droebachiensis. NCBI lineage: Eukaryota > Metazoa > Echinodermata > Echinoidea > Camarodonta > Strongylocentrotidae > Strongylocentrotus > Strongylocentrotus droebachiensis. The sequence goes on from JAVYIG010002317.1 coordinate 226,017, forward strand.
GCTTCTCTGCTATATTCGCCTGTATTTAGTTGTTATATATAAAAATTTTCTTAACCCTAATAAGGCCGGGGGGGGGGGGGGGGCATTATGCCCCCGCCCCTCCACGATTTTTCTGATTGTTCGAGAACGCATATGGATGGCGCCTCGCCGCTCGCTGACTTTTTTCTTTAGAGTCTTGCGCATCTTTAAAAAAAAAAAAAAAAAAAAATCGGACATACAGTTTAAGGTCACGTGACCTTTTGTCTTTGCATGTCAGCCCGAAAATCGCAAATTTTTGTGATTTGTGTACAAAACATATGGAAATGTAATTTTTCCTAAAAATAGATCAAACATTGGTTATTGTTTAAAGTTTAGGTGGTTGTTTGGGAGTCAAAATAGTTGAATTGTAGGAAGAAATGAAAAAACAAAAAAACAATAACATACATAAGTTAAAAAAACAATGAAATACATAAGAAATTATCAAAACAAGAGATAACATAAGGAATAAGCTGGCTCTTCCGATTTTTTTTGTCGTATTATTGTTCCAAATGGTCTAATGAATATATGTAGTGAAAAAGAATGCTTAAATATGAATAATACATGATTTATGGGTAAAAATGTGATTTTATGACGTTATTTGCATAAATTACCATAAATATGCAAATGAGTTTTCTTCAAATAACTGAAATTATCATATTGTTATATACACTTTACTTGACATGCGTGCAAATTTTCGCGGAGATCGGCTGTTTCACGGCCGAGATCTTAAGGGGGGGGGGGGGCATAATGCCCCCCCCCCCCCGGCCGTAGTAAGACTTCAAATAGCCCGGCCTTATTAGGGTTAAACAGGTTGTTATTAATATACTTTTTAAAATGCTTTTACTACCATCTGCGTTCAAAAAGAAAATATTCTCAGTCATACATTTTACAACTTACCAACAGTTTTTTAGGTGAGCCACAGTAATAATAATAATAGTGGGTTCTTGTATAGCGCTCATGTCAGTCAGATTGTTGTTGTTCTTATTAATACTATTCGTAATGTCAATGTTGCAATGCATACTTTTATCTTTTCATCGTCAATTTGTATGTAATTTTTAATTGTTGGCAAGTTCCCCCTTCTCTCCTCTCTCTCTCTCTCTCTCTCTCTTTTTTTCTTCCTCTTTCTCTTTATCTTTCTCTCTCTCTCTCTCTCATTCACCTCTCTCTCTCCTTCCTCTCTCTCTCTTTTCTCTCTTTCTCCATCTCTCTATCTTTCCTGCTCTTTCTCTTTCTTCACTCTATCTCTCGGTCTCTTATCCTTTCTTTCGATTTTTTCTTACTTTCCTTCCCTCTCTCCTCCTCTCCCTCTCTCCTCTATCTCTCCTCTATCTCTCTCTCACTCTCTCCCTTTCCCCTTTTAACCTCTTTTCTTTATGTGACATAAAACGTGTACTTATAATTATGTAAATGATACTGTTTTAAATTGTACTCTCGTTTTGAAAATGAAATTTATATCCATGTGCAATTCAGTATAATTATGTAACTGCGATGCATGTTTCAATAAATACCATACCACCATACCACACCATTTCACAAGCTTTTCCCATCACTTACCTATTAACCCAACCGTCCTCAGAAGTGTATCTTAACGATTCGCACCAGACTTGGACAACCAAATTGTCTAACGATCTGCACAACATACTGCAAACATATGACAGATACACGCTGTCAAAGATGCACATTATTCGCACTCGTATCTTGGGGCACTCTCTCTCTCTCTCTCTCTCTCACATCCTCTATCACATTACTCCCATAGGTAGCGAGCAATCCGTCTTCATCATCTCGAGATTGCCAAACAGCCCGCTATTTGTGATTTGGGAAATAATCTTGAAGTTACAAATCGCGTCCTCATCAGCTCGAGATTCGACCTCGAAACTTGAAACTCGACCTTGAGAAATTAACTCGAGATATTTTACTCATCTATTAGGTTCATGGTGCGAGTCTTCGGTCTGGTGAAAACGCACCGGTCAAATAGCTGGATATTTTGCCAAATAGTGGGATATTTTGCAAACTATCCCAATATATCTTGGGATGACAATCCCGACCAATTATCCCGCTAATTGCTACTTCGGTCTGATGAGGACGCACATTAGCTGGATAGTTTGCGATCGGGATAGTTCAAATAGCTCGATATTTTGCATTCTCGAGATATGTAAAAAATGTAAAAGTGACCAACCACCATTCGCACTTTACTACTATAACCAATGTGTTACCATACAAACATTACTATAAGAACGGATCTGTCAGCTTAAATCGTTCAAGTGAACAAATAACAGGTAACACTTTATTAATACATTTTAATTAACAATAATGTGTTCAAGCCTAATTCACTTGCAAGTCATGTCTAATATGATTCAATTCAAATATGTATGCAACGCAAATAGTTTAAGAGCTTAAATGTACATTATATACACATGTGTTGTCACTTTTGTCCGTCAACAAATAATTTACCAAAGTGACACTAGCTTAAAGTATGGAGGTATATGCAGTGTTATGTTAACAATTCTAGGGACAGGTTCATGATGTAACGTATTAGATCACTAGCAACTGGTTTCTACTCTAAAGTATTCATTTTCTCTCCTACGAAACAATGAGAAGTAATTATATTTCGGGCTAAACACAAAATAGCCTCTGAATTACTTTCAATCTAGGATAACCAGCAGCTATCCAACGATTACTCCAATCCAAGTTTGAGTAAAAAAAAGTACTCAACTGTCTATCTTTGTGTTGCCTACTGCATAATCTACCTTCATGGTCACCGCTCAACGGGCATTTCATTAACGGGTCTTTTCACCCCTCACCCTCCCCTTAGTCTAACATGCTAGCTCACTCTGTCGGCTACCCATGCGACTTTAAATTCCAAGGATTTTTACAGTATAATTGCAATATAAAAGATAATTATTTATTATGCTCTGAACGTTAATTTGACAGAAATTTAAGCAGATCTTTTTTTTTTACTAGGTCAGAAATAAAATTATTTGATATGTTAAAAGTAAGAAATATTTTATATGAAATTATTTTGAAAAATAGTAACATACCCTTCAAAAAAACAATATTGTTTTATCGAGAATGGCAAGATGCTGGTTTATTGTAAATACATAACTTGATTAAAAATGGTATCGGACATTTCTCTACTCTATTTATCAAAACAGTGAACGCACAAAAGCTCCTATTTGATTTTGAATATACAAAATTAAAGAAAATATTTCCGAAGTGTTGGTTACATAGATGACGTGTTTTCAATGATTTTGAATATGTATGTGAAATTTTAAATCTTATAGAAAAAGAAACAGCGGATAAAGAAATTTGGGGTTGTTATGAAAGTGAAGGATTACAATCGTTTGTTAATACAGAAGAAGTCGAGAGAACCGACTGTCATTTATTTTTGGAATTCCTTTCTAGATTTAGATAACGTCTGTGTTTGGCAGAATGTATTTTCATTTAAATTAAAGCAAATTCGTAATAATAAAGTTTAACAATTTAATTTCAAGAAAATTCACAAGTTTATTGCTTCAATACAAAACTTATATAAATTAAAAAGTGTGAATAATGGTGTATGCAGCAATTGTGGGCATGTTGATTCAACGTTTCACTTTAGTTACATAGAAAGGATCGTTCTTTTTTTGGGGAAAATAATATGTAATTTTATATTTAACCTATTCCAAGTAGATACACAAGAAAAGAAAAAAAACTGTACGTAGTGACTTAGAGAACATGTAATATACTCTCCTGATTTAAAACAATAAATATGCGCAATATGCAATTTATAGATGTTGGGTTCCAAAGATTGTCATTGGTTCTGTTATTTACCCGAATGCTTTTTTTTTTTAATTGTTGATAAGAATAAGTTAAAGATGGAAGAATAATTGAATAAACTAATTTAACCTTTGATTCATGCAAAATGCGTTTATTTCGTTTTTATTTGTAGTTACAAGGATTCTTCATGTAGACACTGTGGAATATAATATTGCTACTGCTGTTTCATATTATTTGCCGCGCTATATAAATTCCCTTCATTCTAAGGTCGGGAAAAATTCTTTTGTGGCACATGAAACTTTCTAATTATCATATACTTCTCTGAATGCCTCAAATGCTACTAGAGCAGAATGAATACCAAATAGACTTACGAAGGGTTCCAGGATTGTTCCAATGGTCCTCCCATTTCCATTGCCGAAAAACAATTCTAACTCACCCCAAGGACGAATGCTCGTGTTTCCTAATACCCAGACGGTCACGCTAAAGATTCCCGTGTACATAGAACAGATCAGAGTCCATTTGATTTTCTTGATATCGTCAAAGAACTGGCGTTGTGCTATGAACAAAAATAGCGTCATGCTCCACGTCAAGTAGATTTTAAAAAGAGCATACAGGATGGAGAAGTAAGCTAGTGCCTGGTCGTCGCCGGAAGCTGGTGTGGTAGAGACCAAGAAGGTGATCGCTCCGATAAGATAGGATAAGTTCAGAATGAATATCCCGCCACAGCCTAGCACCAGGATGCAATCGCTATTCCCCAGTCCACGAAGTAATGAGATACCGCGTTTTACAGGAAAATGATGTGACCTTTTATTCGTGCAATACGATTGGAAATGGAGCAGGCCGATAAGTGGAATACCAGAAGCAATCTCGCAACACCATACCAAATAAATTCGCGTGTTCATAGAAGAAACAGTGAGATTTGTAAAAAATCTAAGAATTGTAACTGCAGTGATATTAATTAGAACTCCGAGTAAGAGTCCCAGGAACAGTTTCAGGAGAGTCTTTTTCAAATCATGTTTTCTATGATTGTTCTGTAGGGGTAAATATTCTATGTCAGTTGAAGATCTGGCATCTCTGTTGAAAAATAGGTTTTGATAGTTAAGTCTTTGTGAACAAAAAGTTGAGATCCTCTTCCAAATTGGTTTAAATTTCTGGCTAGACAGAAAATCGAATGACGGACTGGCACATGATGATAGTTTCAAAACCCCCTCTGGTAAGGCACCAATCCACATCTGCCAAATAATGCCAGCTCCGGTTATAGCACACTCTACTATAAAGGGTTCAACAATTTCTTTAAAATCCAAAACAAACTCTCCAAATGTTCCGTTTAATTTGCATGGGTACGTTGGATGAGGAGGGGGTTCATTTCCGGCAGCATTGAAAGGATATCCTATGTTGGAAAGTATAACCCAGATACAGCCAGCAAATATGTATCCTATAGGGTAACAAAATTTCCCCTTTTTGATGAAGACAGCATCGTAATAACAGGCGAAAAAGAACATTGCTATTACGAGTATACTTCCCATCATTCCATTCAAAAGAGCTTGGACGGCAAAAGACACTTTCCTTCCGTATGTCTCACGAGGTTGTAAGAGGCACAAGACATCAGCAGCTACCACAAAAATAATCCTAGCCATTGACACGATCCCTAATATTGTGAAGATTCGCAGAAGAGATTTATGTGGACTTTTAAATAGCGGCATGGCATAGCATTCCGTCTCTTTGTTATATCCTGGAAAATCTCTGGGTTCGCCATTTTGATTTTGCGTGTGATCCGCAACGGCGGTAGATCTACTTCGTGTATCTCCGATATGAGACTGGTTATCGGAAACGGTTCGTGGCGTTGAGTGGTTCTTTTTCGTACGTATGTTTGGGCTGTCGGTGATTGGGGTCCTTCCCCTAGAATTTGTAGTCGGTGAACTGATTCCAAGATCAGTCGAGTCATGGTGTCCAGACGCAAGACTCTCAGTAGAAACGGACAAACTGGTTGACGGGATTACGAATGACGGACTTGTACATTCTTGGACAACGCCACTGTTCTCTTGTTCAAGTGGAAAAGTTAGTCCCGTACGTGTGTCAGGTAGCTCGTCGCTTGCCAGGATGCCAACGGCTCTGGCGCAATGACGGCAGCGCATTGGCCAAAACACTTCTTGAGCCTGATGGTGCGCAGTCATACCCCGAATGAATCGAATCATGATGATATCACCCAGTAGTACGATTATCACCAACCCTGCACTTTTGGCCGAGTAAGCCACATCATCTACGTCGGGTGTTATGTCAAAATGGCTGGCAATAAGCGAGGGAAAAACACTGCAACTAATCCCCAAACTGACAACGAAACAAATCACTAACGCTGCGTCGAAAGGTGCTAATTGTGCGAATTGTTGATACATTTTTGTTGTAATTTGACTATGAGATTCCTGTTTTATGTGTAACACGCTTACGATGAAAGCCTATCTCAATTACTTTGCAAATTAGAAGGCAATTCCAGGTCCACCTTTACTCTTTGCGTTTTGTCAAGTGTTAGGTTCTGTGGATTTGCTCTTCCCACAAGGGGACCTTAGCGTAATTAGATGCGGTTAAGTATGTGAGGAAATGTCATGGTCAATAAATACTAATTTTGAATAAACATTGAAACTTCTCAAATTTAGAATAAACGATGTGATTTAGTATTGCGATCATTGTTTCTGGTTCTCTATGCTCATTTCCTTTTTTCTCCATCTTGCATATCACCGTTTTTTCTTCTTTGTATTCTTTCTTTTTGTTTTCTTTGTCAATGGACCCATTTCCTCTCTCTAGCTCTCTCTGTCTCCCTCTCTGTCTCTCTCTCTCTCTCTCATACCCTGGTGCTTTTAAAATGGTTTCATTTTCGCATAATCTAAGCCATTAATAACACGCATCTGTCTATACAATCAATTGATCGTAAACCCCATTATTGCCTAACATCCATACATAGCAATATTCACATTTTGCAATATGAATATAGCTTCTAGTTTTAGAAATAGAAATCTAAAAAATATGAATGAAGAAATAATTGACATGACAAGAAATTTTAATCCCAACTAAACCACACAAAATAATGAATATGTACATATATTATGTTTGTAGTAAATGTATTTATACTTTTTTGAGAGCTTAGAGATAGTCATACAAAAAATGACATTTAGATCATTGAAACTGCCGTTTTTTTAAATTATGATGAATTTCCCTGTCATTAAACCAAAAATGTTGATAGGCAGGAAATTACTTATGGACAATAACAAGTGTTTTAATTAAATTCCTCCCCAAAGTACCTCTTGAAACTAGCACAATATCATAACCGCGATATGCTCTATTTATATTTATCTCTCTCTATATATCTATCTATCTTTCTCTATCTCTAACAATTTATCTGTCTATCTATCTCTTACTCGCTCTATCGTAGTCCATTGGAAGAAAATACCAGGGGTTGTCTTTGCACTTCCCTCAATATATATTTACAAAAACATACAATACTTGTTTCATTTCTCAGGTTATATATTTTCATGGATTTTAATGTAGATGGTGCTTTTTTCTGTTCTCAAATTGTGTGGCTGTGATGTGAAGATCTTAATTATTCTCTATCAGTACTCTGTAAACATGATTTATTCAAAATATTCGCACCAGATTTGTACAATCAAATTCTTTAACGATCTGCACGACATACTGCAAACATGTGACAGGGCACACTCAGTGTCCTCAGTACACACAGTCAAAGATGCACATTATTCGCACTCGTATCTTGGGGCACTTTCTCTCACATCCTCTATCACATTCCTCCCATAAGTAGCGAGCAATCTAAAGGCACAATGACATGGATAAGTGTCTAAAAATATAGCCAGATGATGACTTTGGCCTCTCAGTTCTCATCATGCTATCTAAAGAAGATGTAAAAGTACCAATCACCATTCGCACCTACCTACTGTAACTAATGTGTAACCAGACATGTATTACTGTATTAAAGAACAGATCTGTCAGCCTAAATTGTTCAAGTGACACTTTATTAATACATTTTAACTAACAATGAGGCGTTCGAGCCTAATTCACATGCAAGTCATGTCAAATATGATTCAATTCAAGTATGTATTCAATGCAAATAGTATAAGAGCTTAAATGTACCTTAAATACACATGTGTTGTCACTTTTGTCCGACAACAACAAATTTACCTAAGTGATATTATATCCTGCATCCAAAATTTGTTGGCTTTTGATTGGTTGAGAGCTCTTCACATGACCAGAAATATTTGAACTTTTTTTAGAAAGTACTATATGAGAGTACTATTTGGGAATACTATCTGGGAGTTGAAAACAAAATGTGAATTTCTTTTTTTGTTCAAGTCTTAATTTAATGAAAACCAAATATTTTAAATCTTTTTAGAAAAAAATTGACATTTGTTTTCCTAAAAAATGTATTTTGTTTTTAAATAAATAAAATAAATTGTTGATGCAGGATATAAAACAAATATACCATGCTTTCTATTCGAGGTACTGGTTAAAACTATGGGCCTTGGTGACTCCAAAAGTACCATTTGCTTCGAGGCTGCGCCACTCAGCAAATATTACTATTGGAGTCACCTCTTGCGCATAGTTTTCACCAGAACCTCTCAAGACAGTGTATATTTATATACTAGCTTAAAAGTAATACAAAGTTTTGGTATGGGGTCATGAATTTGGTTCGAATGTACATATCGGAAGTATATTCGATCCTACAATATTCAGTGATCGTTGTCGTAGTTGAATTTGAGTCTAAAGTTATGAAATTTTAAATAATAAACTCTTTATGCTGTATAGCTCCCTTTCGAGGTAAATATATTAACTAAGCCATACAACTATGTTTCTTGACTAAAATTGACCGATTGGCTATATCCGTTTGGAAATTATATATCACAACTACATATTCTGAGATTTTCATGGTAGCAGCTGCAGTTGTATGGCCGTAAGCGCTAGTTGAAATTCATCAAAATTTACCGGGAGCACCGGTAAATTTTTATATTTAATTTTACTCGAAAGCAAGAGTGTTTTCGGGGCTAAATTTTCTAGTGCTTATAATACATCCAAAGGGGCATACAAATATATCAAACTTGTATAGAATCACTATCAAGCCAATTTTCAAAATTTCCCAAAACTTTGTATTATATAATATGCAGTGTTATGATAACAATTCTAGGGACAGGTTTATAATGTAACAGTATAAGATCACTAGCAACTGAATTATACTCCAAATTGTACCTGTTCTTTCCTACGAAAACAAGAGAAGTTATTCTATTCCGGGCTAAACACAAAAAAGCCTCCCAGGTGCTTTCAATCTAGGCTAACCAGCAACCATCCAACAATTACTCCAATCCAAATACTCGATTGTCTCTCTTCTTATAGCCAACTACGTATTTAATCTACCTCCATGGTCACTGCTCAACGGGTATTCAATAACAGGCCCCTAGTCTAACATGCTAGCTCACTCTGTCGGCACCCATGTGACTTTAAATACAGAGGTTTCTACGATGAGATTTCCAATTCCTACTTATCTCCAACTCCGGAATTAACTAATCAATTTTAAATGTACTTTAATCCAAGAAAACTGGTTTAAATAAGAACTTATTCCTTGTTGTCTGTAATTTAGTTGTAAACCTACATTTAAAATTCTAATATCGATAATTATCACAAATTGTTATTAGCTGTAATAAACTCTAAGTAATTATAATCAACGTTTATTACTGTAAAAATTCTGAGTGCTAAGAGAGTGCAAGTTAACAGATTCACAATCCAGTGCACTCATATTTAGATCAACTATTTACATTCTATTGACACATAGGAACGAAGCCATTTTAAATTGATGTAAAAGAGTGGGCCTTTGTCCTATAAAGATACATTAACGAGGCATCTACTATATTACAGATAATTGGTTGTAATTTCAGCTACCATTTACAAATATAAAATACATGCTCAAATTGTTGTAGTACTAAAGATAAACTAAGGTTTAAACTAAAACTTAAATCTGAATCTGAATCTACAAGGTGCCTCATATATTATAAGTGCCAAGAGAGACAGAGAGACATAGAGAGATAGAGAGAAAAAAAGTGCAAGTTAACAGATTCACAATCCAGTGCACTCGTATTCAGATCAGCTATTTACATTATATTTAGACATATGAGCGAAGGCATTTTAAATTAATGTAAAGGAATGGCTGCCTTTGTCCTCTAAAGATATATTGACGAGGCTACTACTATTTTACAGATAACTAAAGTTATACCTTCAGTTCCCATGTACAGGTAGAAAATATACATGTGGCACTGGTTTTTTTAACTATGACCAAATACCTAAATGGCCCTTTGAGAGCCTGAAACTTTCCAAAGATAAAGAACTAGAAATCAGTAACAACTTTTTCTAGTAGCATGGACCTAGGTTAACCTCCCATAGCTTAACGAAAAATTTTCATCGTTGCTTTATGCGCATGAGGTATCCCTGAACAGCAAATTGTTTACGGAATTTTGTAACAAAATTGACATGCCATTTTGGTCGGAGCTGAACAAAATATATAGCCACAAACAATATGTTTTTTTTCTATTGATGATTAATGAGCATGAGTGGATCTTAAAGAAACTTAACAGTAATCTGAATCAACTCCCCTATTTTAATGGAAAAGTGCAATTGAAAATGGCGTTTCGGACGTTACATTTTCCGTAAACAATGTAGACCCTCATTTAACCCACTAGAACAACAAATTAATGAGATTGTATATGGTTTGAGTAAGTTTATTAGTTGCTCCAAGTGATTATATTAAAAGAAAATATAATTTAATTATAGTAGCGCTTATGTTAGAAATATACTCAAAATTTGAAAAAGTCGTCTCATTTTCCGTAAACAGTTTTGTAACGTCCGAAACAATTTTAAGGTTGAAGTAGCAGAAAATATATGAACAGCAGGATATATCTATCATAACATTTTGTTAATTTCTCATGGCAGCTACCCACCAAAACAAAGAAATCTGCAATACATTACTACAATACTATTTTATAGTTAAAACCAATTTTCCGTTAACAGTTGTAACGTCCGAAACAAATGTAACGTCCGAAACAAAAAATACCAATAAAATGATAATAATCCATATTTTAAGGTATCTGGAGTGAATAAATCATTATGAAATAAGTTATTATAAGTCTTAACACAAGTCAAAACACAAATCAGGTCTTTCAAATCCAATAATTTTGTGTAAACTCAAGAAGGGTGTTTCGGACGTTACACTATTTGATTGTTAACACATAGTTTGCAAATTTCAACTAATTTTCGATCATATGTGCAAGCTACGATTTCACAATGCACACTCCTGTTAAAACCACTATTTTGATAATTTCATTTAGATCTAAATATAAAAATATGAAGAAATATGATGCAAAAACTCAAATTTTCCGTAAAATATCTAAATTTTCTGCAAAATTGACTTATAAAACATAAATATTGAAGCCACACTTTGCGGTGCAAGGCATTCCTGGCTGCTTTAGTATATCCTTAATTGTAATTTATCAGAAAAAATCTCAATAAAAGTGACTCATAAAAATTATTCAGCCATTTTAACAGCACTTTCTGTTATGCTGTTAGCACGTTTCGGATGTTACATTAAACTGTTAACAGACATTTTCATACTTTAACTAGTTCAAATGAGGGGCAAAGATAGATGTGAGAATAGCACATTTCAATTTTTCAACCTCTTCTCTTGCTATTTACATTGCTGTGTGTTTGCAAATCATCACGTTTTCACTTTTACAGAGGTTGTTCCAAATTATGTCATATAACCAAAGATTGTATGGTCAATCTAAACTAATTGGTAGGTTACAAAAGCTCAAAATCACCCACTTAAGCAATACCCAGTGTACATGTACATGACACGGGTATGATACAGGTATATAAAGTTGATAAACTCAAGCAAATTAAAATGTTTTTCTAAAAATTTATGGGAAATATGGATTTTCATTTGAAAATACCTTTTAAAAAGGGCACTCAGTACACGTAACTAATCTGTGTAGAAAGTACATACATGTATAAAAGAAAAGGGCATTACTAGTAATACCTTATTTAATGATCCTAAACATATACATGTAGTATTTTCCTCAAATGTATGCATACATACAAAATGTATAAGCTAGTGTAGGGATTTATTTTGAACTTCTGAAACTCCCCTTCATATCCATGATTCATCCCTTTCATATTTAATAGGTCATCCCTCATTCACATTCACCCTTTTCATCCACCATCTTTTCATCTGTCTATCTCTCTCTCTCATTGGTTTCAATGTTCACCTGATGCAGTCAAGCTTATATAGTATAATTTACATATACTATGAATATTCAATATATACCCTTTGTTTATGTTTGAATATTCAAGAATACTTTGTGATGTTGATTTATACTTGTATGGGACTATATGAATATTTATTGAATTATTCTACTTTGCATGGAATGTATGTGGAATGCTACATAGAATGCTGTAATGCTTTTACACATTAAAAACCTGGTCAGTTAGCCAGTAGTTATCAAGCCTACAACATGTCTGCTGGGCTGCCTCCGTGTTAAGAGTGCTAGGAATTATATGTTACAACCGCAACCCTACACTAGTGTAAAATATAAATGGGCTGTCCGTTTTTGTGTTTTTTTCCTCTACGAAATGTCAAAGTTGGGGGTGCGGCGCTGCTGCCTTATCGCCGGCAAATACGGTACATGTTTAACCTACACTGTATATTGTTTGTCACCTGTGATATCGGCACAGCAAGAGTTAAGATCTATCAAACAACCAACCGACCAACCAATCAATCCATCCATCCAGTCATCAATCGGTCATCAATTAAATAAATAAATAAATAAATACTTATTTAAGAGCATTAAAACATATTGTCGTTTGAAACAGCCTCCTAATACAAATAGTGGTAAAGGATGATTGTAACAGTAGTATTATAACCTAAAACATACACAATTTTAAAATACATCAAAAATGTCTCATTCTCGAGATTTTCATACATTAGGATTCACTTATTTCTTATTACCGTACTTACATGACTGGGGGTACTTTTTTATAGTTTTATTTTTTTAAAGATTTGTCAATGTTTCAGTGCTTACATACATGTATGTGTTAGTGATATTATTGAATGACACACTATATAGTTGAAGGCAAAGAACATTAGCAAGCTGATTAAACATCTATATTGTAGAGTTTGTAGAAATTTATGATCTCATTGAAATGTTAACATCGTGTAACATCCGAAACAAACCATAGTATACATTTCACACTGTTGTTCATAACATGCAATAAAGAGTATGTTTCTAAGTGAATTTTCTAAGGAGTTTTGATGACTACAATTGCTATTAGCTTTATATTTCACTCTGTTAGATCACATAAGCATTTTTAACTACCGGTACACGTTCTTGAAATGAATAATATACCTTACATAAATTGAGTGGTCGATAAGGACAAACTTGGTATACATGTATGTGCTAAACTAATTAAAACTACATAATTGTTTTCGATAAATGTTACAGAAGTATTTTTCTACAAACAATTAATGTAACTGAGGTCAATAATACCTAAAGAAAAGTAATTAACTTGAATAAAGTTATAATGTTAACAGTGTGTAACGTCCGAAACATCAGTGGTGTGCCATATGAAAATTATTAGGCAATGCACTGGTTCCCAATTTTTTTGCATGTATTTCCTTTATATCATCAGTTGTTATAATAAAATAAGTTTGACCTAAGAAAAAAGCATTTTACCTATTGAAATAAAAACTTGTAATTGTCAAAACCCTAATTTAGAGCTATTTTTCACTTCCAAGGGATACAAAATCTGTATTTTTCAAGATAGAAACTCAACAATTTGCATGAATAATCTCTGAAACATATTCTTAAAGACCCAACATATTTAAAGGTGTAGTTAATAGCAAATGAGTTTTATATCACAGTTATTACATATGCTATAGTTCACAATAAAATTGTAAAAACTCAAAGTATTCATATCTGGTGAATAAATAAGGAGATAGATTAAGGTCCAGAATTTGCATTTATCAAAAATATGATTAGTCCTGATCCTAAAAATACAAGTTTGAAGTGAGTAAACATAATTTCATTTTGGACCCATTTGTGGACACATTTGGTATAAGTTAAAAAAACCAGTGCCATGTTCGAATTGTTGTCCATATAGTACTAAAAAAAAAGAAGATTTAAGCTCAACCTTAATCTCAATCTGAATCTACAAGATGCATCATATAGTATAAGGAACTGGTGACATTTCATGTTATTGAGGTCCAAAGGTTCATATTTGGAGAAGTAAGTGGAACTTTACCATATGAGTCTGGAATGAGCTCGACAGAAAGTTATGCGAAGGTGTGGCCCAAATCAACAGACCAATTAGAGTGGCAACTGAGCAATATTTACAGTTCGACGCTTCTATTTAGTCTAAAAAAATACGTGCAACATAAAAACATGCTGATTGGTAATTTAACATACGCAGGTATGAATATATTTATATAAAAACATCTTTCAAATATTACTACATGTACATTTGTTTGAATAAACACTTGAAACGCTCGAAACAGATGAAACTGAAAATTGTGGATACAGTTTTTCACGATATTAAAAACGACATTATATTTATATAGATCAACCTGTTAAATATCTAGGAGTATATGAAGTCGAAATTAAGAAATTATTACAAAATTTAAACTGGAATGTAGAAATAAATAAAATTCGAAATGTATCAAATTATATTAAAAATGGTGGATTGAATATGATTGATATTGCTAGTAAAATATATTCGCTACATTTGTCATGAATATCTCGTTTCTTTAATCATAATGGCTCTAATTGTAAAAATAGGTTCAGATACTGGTCTGATAAGATATGGGTTTGGCCACTTTGTTTACAGTCCAATTGCATTATAAAATATATTTATTTATTACGTTCTAAACATAATTTGACATTTTAAACAAAAAAATATATTTAACTTTTTACTTGGTCAGAAAATTAAAATCATGAATATGTTAAAAGTGAGAAATTGTCCAAATTAAATTATTTGGAAAAAAAGTTACATCACATTTAAGAAAAAAATATTGGTTTATCAAGAATAGCAAGTTGCCAGTTTATTGTAAATTCGTAATTTGATTACAAATGGTATTGGGAATGACTCTATTTTATTTATCAAGAAAGTGAACGCACAACAGCTCTTATTTGATTTTGAATATACAAAATCAAAGAAAATATTTCAAAAGTGTTGGTTACATAGATTAAGTGTTGTCAATGATTTTGAACATGTATGTGATATTTAAAATCTCATAGAAATAGGAACAGGGGTTAAATTAATTTATTGTTGTTACGAAAGTAAAAGATTACTATCGCTGGTTAAAACAGAAAAAGTCAAGAAAACCAACTGTCATTTTTTTAAGGAATTGTTTTATAGATTTAGATAATGACTTTGTTTGGAAGGATGTTTTTTTTCATTTAAATTAACGCAATTTCAAGAGGACTCACAGGTTTATTGCCTCAATAGAAAACTTATATACATGGCAAATTGTGAATAATGATTTATGCAGCACTTGTGGACAAGTCGACTCAACGTTTCATTTTATGTTATATTGCAGAGAGATGAAATTTGTTTTGCAGAATATATGTGATTTGATATTCCCAGTAGAAATACAAGAAAAACACGAGAAGTTTAATTCGTCATGAAGACGAATTAGGTGGTCTGTTATTAAATCCGGTGAACGCTGATCTTGTTAAGCATAGTCACAGCTACAACATACCGAAATCTGGAAGAAAATCGATCAATATTAACAGGGATACAATCAATTGTCCATAGATATGCTGACATTATAATATGCGAATTTGTTATTTGAGTTCCAAGGCCATTGTGATGATGTCATAATATACGGGCAAAATGAGACCTGAAATCGATTTTCCGACACAT
This sequence comes from Strongylocentrotus droebachiensis, assembly GCA_035222895.1. Lineage (NCBI taxonomy): Eukaryota > Metazoa > Echinodermata > Echinoidea > Camarodonta > Strongylocentrotidae > Strongylocentrotus > Strongylocentrotus droebachiensis. The sequence continues at coordinate 241,752 of JAVYIG010002317.1, forward strand.
ACTTTGTTTGAATATGAAAACAAAGTTGGGGGTCTGTTACACCCACAAATGTAATAACGCCCACAAATGTAATAACACTTTACCCACAAACGTAATAACACCCACAAATGTAATAATACTTTACCCACAAATGTAATAATTTCACCCACAAATGTAATAACCACTTTACCCACAAATGTAATAATTTTGAATCACCCACAAATGTAATAATTTTGAATCACCCACAAATGTAATAATGACTTTACCCACAAATGTAATAAATTGTGATATTTTGTCGAATTTGTTCAAAACTAAAACCCTGTAATAAAGCATTGGTATAGCGCGCAGACCTTTACTCCAGACCCGGTTATTTCAAAAATTTAAAAAATCTTCAAAACTAAGACCCCATAATCTTTTCCTGTGGAATAACATGAGAATCGAGCGTAGTCTTTCCTCAAGACCCGGTTATTCAAAAGCAAAAAAAAAAAAAAAAAAAAAAAAAATTAAACTAAGACCCCACCATCTTCCAAACTAAGACCCGGTAATAAAGCATGGGTTTAGGGCGTAGTTTTTCTTCCAGACCCGGTTATTTCAAAACTGTTTAAAAATCTTCAAAACTAAGACCCCATCATCTTATTCCTGTGGAAGAACATGAGTATTGACCGTAGTCTTTCCTCCAGACCCGGTTTTTCAAAAGTAAAAAATAAAAACAAACAAAACAAAACAAAGAAAAAACCTTTTAAACTAAGACCCCTCCATCTTCCAAATTAAGACCCGATAATAAAGCATGGAATTAGAGCGTAGTCTTTACTTCAGACTCGGTTATTTAAACAAAAATGAAAAATCTTCAAACTGAGACCTGACCATCTCATTCCTGTGGAATAACATGGGTATAGAGCGTAGTCTTTCCTCCAGACTCGGTTATTTCAAAATAAATATAAATTTAAACAAATCTTCGAAACTAAGACCCACCATCTTATTCCTCTTTTTTTTCATTTAAAAATAAATTACATTATTACATATGTGGATACAACGTCACAAATAAAATGATTGATCGGCGGTCACACGAACTGACGAATCAGTCAAAATGGTCCATATATACATATAACACACAGAAGAGGGACCGATTCGATGGTTCGTTGACCGTCGACGATTTTATAATCATGTAAATATTCTAACGCCCACAAATATCCTGGAATTCAATGTTCGTAGAAAAAAAAGTAATCGAATAAGTGACCTTAAATGTATTTAAATATTGACGCTGATTATTTTATGCATGTGATTATGAAATATGTTCACGATATGTAACATAATATATATATATATATATGTACGCTATTAGTGACATTGAAACGTTGGATTGCGATGTTATATTTTCATGAGTGCGTGAATGAATTACCTTTCTTCATGTGATGAACGTATCAATTACTTATACTGAATACTACCAATTGGTACGCATTACACGGTGTGAATTCATGAGAACGAAATTTATTCAAAGGCAAATACAAACAAACACATTTATATTACAGTTTTCCCTACTTCTGAAACACTCAAGCAACTATATAAACAAGAACAAGTCTGAAATGATAATCGGTTAACAAGCAAATAACAACGCATACTTTCATATACCAAATCATAAATAGCTGTATAACGAGATCACGCGAAACATATTTGCATGTTTTGAATGAACGATCGCAGAACCCTTTGACTGATAAAATATCTATATACTCTCTCAATCAATGTGAGTAAATTGCAGAGGTTATGGTTTTATAGTGATGCAATGATGGATACATAGATTTTGTAAGATAGAAAGTATTTTATTTCAAACGAATGAAGAGGTTGTGTCATTAATATACAGACGGTAACAGAACCAAAATAATTAGTACGTATAAAAGGTGGAGTAACTTACATGTCTTTTACAAGCAAACAAGGTTATAATTTGGGCAATATTGAACCTGATAACATCAACTGAACTTGATATAAAACGCAAACAACCTAACACGTGACAATTCTTCTAAGCTAGGAAAAACTAGAGAACAAGATGCCGAAATACTAAATGTACCTGGCTTGATGTAACTTAGTATTCGTCCATATAAAAATACTTAACACGTAGCCTACAACTCCAAAAGTTTTTCAGTAATACTTTTCAGATGCTTCAAGAGTAGACGGAGTTGAAATGAAGTATGACTGATTAAAAGAAAATAATTATTTTAATTATACAATGAGATAAAGAATATTAACAACCTTTACCTGATCTCTGTTGTAGAGTTTGGCGTTTGCCACTTTTGAGCCATTTTTCAACCTTAAACAGAAATCTGATTAAAGACATAAATGCAAAACAAATCATACACTTGTATAAGGATAATAAATAAATGAATGTGTTAGTGATTTTAAAAAGCAATAGAGGCACGTAGTTTCCAGATATTTGCTTTAACACTGAGATAACATATTTTATGATATAGTTCACTCATATGGCACATAAATTTTCTTTACAACGGTTTATACACTTATAGTGTAGACAAAGAATCACACGTGATTGGTCTGTAATTTACTACGTGAGGATTAACCCGTTTAATGCATAAGTGTTAGTTTGTTTTTGGTTGTGCGATTTTTTTTTTCAATGAAGATCTTCTAAACACAGCAAAAAACTTAAGTTTATCCTAATCGAAATAGTGTAATTTATAACGAAATGGAACTTACGAAAATAAAATGACAAGATTGTACGCTAATTGACTAACTTAATTGTGAAAATAAGGATGACATTTAGAGTCATGCATGAGTGAGCACATTGAAAACAAAACTGTCACTTTTCAAAAGTGACATATTCAGTTTCCGGTACATATTTAAGTGCTGTCTTTTTCTCACCCATAGTCTACTGACCAATTGCAGTTATAGATATGTCTGATTGTATTATTTATGTAATGAGGTCATAACTTTGTTTTGTCATCTTATTGTAAACATTCAATGGAAATATGAAAGTAAATGGAACTTGAAACTTGAAACACCCACAAAAAATTCTAACACTTTTATGAATTTGTTACGGGTTAGTGAGCACATTTTAAGGAAAAGGCTATGTTTAACCCTCCCAAATTGCAAAATATATCAGCACATATTTGAATATAACAGGTAGTCCTTTTCATGGATGAGGAAGCACACTTTAACGTCGAAGCGATCACAATATCAGAATAAGTCTGATAAAGTTGATAACAGGTACGATGTTACCCATTCAGAGGGAAAATGATATTATCATTCAATGAAGTATTATCGGTAAATTTTAGCATGAATTTAAGTGTGGTCACTCAGCCATGACATAAAGACTACTGACACATTTGTGAGCGAAATTGAAAACAAAAAAATGACTGCTTGAGCTAGGCCAAATCATGTAGTTATATTTGTTTTTAAGATCCAGAAGCTGGTGCATGTGCTTTGTTATTTGAAAAGTAATAAGTAATTGATTCTAAAATCTTTTGTGACTTGATGAATACAATCCGGATATCAGTTTTTCCTAATTTGTACCATGAATAATGGTCCGTTTTCGCTCAAATTTTCAGATTATCTTTAATTGTACATCTAGCATTGAAGTCACTACCTTAGCACCACTATCTCTCATCTGAACAATGTTACAAAGTCCCTTTAAAGGAAACCGAGACATTAAGACAAAACAAAACTGTAATAATTGTGTAGTAGTAAATTAGGTAGCAGAGCTAGTACAAGAAATCCAATATTTAAAATAAATTCTTTTATATGTAATTGATCCATATCAACCTGTGATAAAGAGTTCCTCCTATTTCAGCAATTGAAAAATAAATTAATATCAAAACATCAAATTACGTTACTATAGCGAAAAGACATCAAACACTTGAGATAATTGAAAATAATCATGCCAATCATCTCAAAATTCCGATCACCTGTCTACAAATCAAATTATTCATTCCTATTACCAGAAAGGAATTTCTGTCTTCCGACAGTTTCCCCGCTTGAAAATCGTTCGACCCGAATGATTCTCAATAAAAAATATTATATACCTCACTTAAGAAATCCAGCCATCTGATTGGTCGAAATTGGAGTCGTGAATTTAGTCATTCCCGCAAAGAAACGAAAAATGCAAAAAACAGTCAGTATGTTGACTGGTAGGCGGGTATGAGTACTGCGATCCCCTTTGGTTTACGTGTTAATCAACTTAGTTTGTGCGGAGCGCGACTACCATACATTTTTGGTCTCGATAGCGTAAAAAAACATGATTACCATGATTGGCAAGTCGCTCATGTATTCTATGACCCTTTTTTTCATTATATAAAAAATATAATGACTGCTTTAATATTCGAGGCATAGTTGTTTGTATAGGCTCTCGGGGACGTTACATCGTGCTGTCACCCCTCGGCACGTCCCGGGGCGATAGCACGATGTAACCTCCAGTTCAGCGTATACAAACTTTTTTCGAATTTTATATCTAAACCCAATCAGATTCTCTAGTCTGTATACTCCATACGTTACTGCATAATATGCATGTACTATTCCTAAATATATCTTTAATTTGAGCTCTATAATCTCTATAATCAAATGCACCACCTTTTTTAACAAATTATTATTTGTAGTATTTTTCCCTTCTTTTTTCTTCTTTTATTTACACAAGAAAACTCAAGAAACACACCAGTTTTGCCCGAAAGGGCAATTTCTTCCCTGCTTGTGTCATCGCATTACTTACAGAACATTCACAAAGAATTCTTTTTTATGTTACATATAATTTACAGAAATAACCATCTTCTCTCTAAATCTTCAGCTACTCAGGTTACCTTTTCAAAATCAAATGAAGCCATTACATCCTGTTTAAAAACTATATAAACAGTGTGATTATGCACGAAATTCTAAGTTGATACTACAAAACATAGGATATTGATATCGGAATTCCTTGTACAATGTGCATGTATATACAAAAGTGCTCTTTTCTAACATGATTTCTTCTTCCCAAAACGTATATTACATTCTATACCATACAGTGTATAAATAAGTGATGAATAAAAAGTCAAAGTAGAATTACAATATAACCCGTGTACAATCACTAAGTTATTTCTTCTGACATAGTTATATAAATATCATCACTATTACCAAATGTATTAGACTTATATTTGCCCTCTCCTCTTTCATAGTTGTAGAATTCCGGGAAATTTTGAAAGTTAAACCTCGTTGACGTTTTTTGTTATCCTCTTTTGCGTGTTTAAAATATTTATCGCCTTCTTTCTTTTTATTGGGTTTTGCAAATTATAGCAAATTAAATTCAAAACTCTAATGAACTGAATTGTTCGTTCTATTTTAAAAAAAAAATCTAAATAGCATTAATGTTTACAAGATAATTTTTTTTTTCTTTCCCTTTCATCATTTTTTTTTACAAATTCTAGAAAATGAAAACTAAAACCCTTAACTTTCATTTTCATTTTCTTTCTTTATAATATTTCAAAATGTCTTTGTCTTAATGCCTACTTTCATTCATTAGTCGAGCAAGTAAAAGTAAAAATCACAATTAACTCAATTGTTCTAATTACTTGACCTATTTAAATTTCCACTATTAGAACTTGTAACAAATGTATTAGACTTGTTTTTAACTCATTTTAATCAAATCTTTACAAATTTTAGAAATCGAAAGTTAAAATCCCCTCATTGATACAAATGTCAATCTTGTTTTTAATTGGCAGGGGGAAACCTTAAACGAGGATTGTAGTCATGATTATCAATATATACAACAAAGAAGATCATCTATGGAAGCAAGTGACAAAGCGACTCCTTGACATGAACGGAAATCAGAGAATGGGGCGGTGAGAATCGCCCCAAGATTGTCAAGAGTTTCAAATTGGCACACAATTTCGAATCACTCCCCATAATTTACGTTAGCTTTATCATGATTATATGGGTAGAAAGCAATAACTACTTTGCATATCCCATTGCACTTCCGAATGTGTTTTTGTTTGTGAGAGAATGGCTGAAGAAAAGAACTCCCAAAAGTTATGGTGGTTTCTTAATTGTTTATTCTTATTTCCATTCTGCGAAGAAATGAGTTATCGGGAATAGAAGTGTATCTGTGAAAGTTGCGTAGCTGTTAAATTTGGACAATAAAATCTCTTACTCTTCGAGGATCTACAATCGGCGTATTAGTTCTGCGATTGTGATGCTATTCTGGGCAAGAGTCAGCTGTTTTATACTAAAATATCATAAATTACCAACTCACTTCCTAAATCTTGTACTCTCTTCTCTAAAAAGACATGTGTATAAAATTGTTCCTCCAGAGAACACATTAATAGGAAACCAAGTAAAAATTAGTCGGTATAAAATGGCATTGAGAAAAAAGGTATTTTCTATCATAATGTATCAGTATATAGGAGTTGCTATACAGTATATGACGGTGATTTAACGAATATACCCATGAGAAATTCATATAATTAATTCCAAAAGGTTGTTTCACACAAAGGCCATGTCTCTTGTGTAAAGCCCCATTGTTACTAAAAAGATAGTTATATACAGAATTTGACCAAGGTTGTTAATACCAAATCTTTATAATCAAACACAGGGTTCCTTTTCGGTTGGCACATTGTATCTTGATTGTAAATCATTGCGAACAGTCTTATATGCTTCATATGCAATCATAGCTGAATGAATGCCATACAGCGAGGTTAGGGGCTCCAGAAGAAAACCAATGACCTTGCCTTGGGTATGTCCGTAAAATGTTGTCAGCTCTATCCAAGAAGCAATTTCCAAACTATCAATCGCCCACTGAGTCGCGTTTAGGATACCGGTGTAGATCAGGCAAATAAGCGTCCATCTCGTTTGATCCGTACCAACAATCTCCTGACGCTGAACGACGACTAAGAAGGATGTCATGACCCAGGCTGAGTAGGTCTGGAAGATTGCGTATATACCAGTGTAGCAAGCGAGCACTGTGTTCTCACGAGGCCAGGGGATTTCTGCAAGGATCCCTACTGCACTGACAAAGCGGAATATGTTCAATGTGAAAATACCAACACAGCTTATCAGGATAAGCTGGTCGTGTTCTCCTATTAAACCCGAAACAAGAGATACTGTGTGTCTCGGACGAAAAGTCTTGGCACTGTCTGTCAGGAATATACGAAAGTGGTACATCACCAGCAAGGGCAGAAAGAATACAATATGCAAGAACCATTTGAGATATGTTAGAGTGATTTCGGTTGAAGGAAGTGATTCCTGTAATCCCAAGCTGGAATATTCCAAAACTTGGCGTAAGGAAAAATAAGTGATTCCAAGAAATACATAGAAGGCCACTGTTAAAGTGATATTCAGTGAGGGTTCTCGGAATTTGCTTTCTTTTTGGTCTTTTGATTCTGGCACGAGGCTTCGTCTTTCCTCTTTAGATGATCTTAACAAAAGGAACTTTAACTTTCTACAGCGACAGATATTCTTCAGCCAAGCACAGATCGTTTCCCACCATAGTCCAATGTAGGTTGGACCAAGACTCTGAAACTGTAAGGTGCTTTGAGCCTTCTTCAGAAGAGCTTCTGGAAGTTTAGAGTACCACATCTGCCACATCATTGCAGCAGCAATAATAGCACTTTCAGCGTAGAAAGGAGTCAAAGTTATCTCATGTCGTTTTGTAAAGAGTCCGAAGTTTCCATGAAGGGAACACCGATCGCCCACATGCCCGTAATTTGAAGTCGTCAATTCACCAAAGGGATATAATATCTTGACAGCGGCGATCCAGAAGCAAGCGGCAAATATTACTGCTAATGGAAAAATAAACTTTTTACTGTCGACGAATGCTGCATCATAGTAGTTCCTGAAGAATAACATCGCAAATAATATCATAGTGGCAAATGTAAAATCTAGCAGCACTTGCCCTACAAGGACAACATTAACAATTAGGGAATTGTCCAAAGTTATGAGGCACGTGATAATATAAATGAGTGGTATGGGAAGGTTGATCACGGCAATCGTGCCAAAAATATAGAAGGTGTTCAGCAGAGACATGTGTGGTTTGTGGTAGAGTTGATGTACTTCACTGAAAGGATTCTCCCTCGTATTAGGAGAAGACGACAGAGGTGAAAATATATTTTTCTGTTCGGCCTCACCAATTTCATCGTTATCCGTAAGGTGCGGTAGAAGGCCTACGGCATGGGCACAGTGTCGGCATCTCAATGGCCAAAAGACTTCCTGCTTCCTATGAAAACTGTCTCTCTTCCGAACAACATAACACACAAATATTTCAAAGAATACCAGGACGAATGTGAGACATGACCGAGTGATGACGTAGGTTAACCCTTCGCGTGGCGAATCTTTGTCGTTCACTTCAAGCGGTATGTTTGGGAGGACAGCGGCGCATATCCCCAAACTGAGCATAAAACACAGCAACAGCGAGCTGTGGTAGAGAGACCGTTTTACTCCGGTATCTGTCTGCTTTGATTTACACTCCATTTCTTTCATTTCTTACACAGTTCAATACTAGGGGCAAGTTCGTCGTTCAGTTTTTCTTCTCCTTTACTCGATAACAACAATGTATGAAGTACTAACAATAGCTGACTGGGAAAAAGTACCTCTGGAGGTTCTGTGCAACCAAATCTTCGAAACAGACTACTTGAACTAGGCCAAATCATAGAGTTATAATTGTTTTTAAGATCCAGAAGCTGATGCATGTGCTTTGTTTTTTGAACAGTGATAAGTAATTGATACCAAAATTACTTGTGACTTGATGATGAATAAAACCCTTATATCTGATATCCCTAACATTGGATGTAAAGCGAAACTGAAACATCCATAAATAGCTTATTAAGCATCGTCAAGTGAGCAATGAATTTTGTTATGAATGAGGAGAGAAAATATATCAGGGATTCTTTGTTGTTCTGGTTGTATTCATCAGCTATAACTAAAACACACTAACAAAGAAAAAAGGGGGAAATCGAACGCTGCACATTTTCATCAAATGATTATTTGTGGCATTTTTCCTTCCTCCTTTTTTTGTTGTTGAAAGAAACTCCTGAAACACACCAGTTCTGCCTGAAAAGGTAAATTCTTCATTGTTTTTGTCATTGCATTACCTACAGAAAATTCACAATGATTTCCTTTTTATGTTACGTGTAATTCCCATAAACAACCATCTTCTCTCTGAATCTCTGCAACTCGGCTTACTTTTTCAAAATCAAATGAAGCCCTTGCATTCTATTTTAGAATTATATAAACAGTGTATACATGCACAAAATTCTAAATTGATACTACAAAACATAGAAATATTGATATCCGAATTCCTCGTACAATGTACATGTGTGTAAAAAGTGCTCTTTTCTAACATGATTTCTTTTACTGAAACCGTATTTTACATTCTATACCATACAGTGTCTTCTACACAGTTTTAGAACGGTGTTTAAAATATCACTGTTTAAAATAATGTTGTTTAAAAACGTAAACAACGTTGTTAAAAATCGAAAAATCAGTGCTCGATTGGCTTAAACAACTATGTATTGAAAAACAAAAAGATTTAGTTAAACAGAGTTGTTTAACAAGTCCCGGGGGAAAAATCACGCGATAGATTTAACCAATCATGACTTTGCGTTGACATTTTCTCGATACGCGATTGAAATTTGGGCGCACACATGCGATATGCACAAAGTACGTACATATGCATAGCGCATGCAGCATGCAATGCTAGTGGTAGTGCAGTGCAGTGCAGATGAAAATGGCGGAACAAGGGCAAGGCGACGACTTGGTTCTTTTTGGCTTCGCCGATGGGGTTTAGGTGAATTTATAGAGACAAATAATAATATTGTCTGTCACTGTTAAATGAATATGATGAACAAATGTTGAAGTTAATTGGCAACAAGCTCTACATGTTACAGTGTAATCTTTGTGATTATTGCAGGAGAGGTTCCGGTAGGTCATTTCACAAATTTAAACAAATGAGGTAATAACCATTAAACAGCCCTGTTTATAATTTAAGCAACTCCTTTTAAACAACCCAGTTGTGCAGTAATATTGAATAAACAACAGTTGCTTAGTAATTTAAACATTATTATTTAACATTTACACAACTTGCTTAAAACAACCGAGTTGTGCAATTTTATTACTAAACAACTGTTGTTTAAAAGTTTTTCTAATTTTTAAACAACTAAGTGTTCAAAACGTAAACAACCTTAAGTTGTTTAATTTTTAAACAACAGTTGAGCGATTCACCGGTTAACTTGTGGTTGTTTAAAATTTTAAACAACTTGTTTAATTTTTTTTCTAACAGTGTAAGTGTTGAATAACAAGCCAAAGTAGAGTTACGATATAACCCGTGTACAATTAATAATTCATTTCTTCTGACATGATCATAATGTATAAATATCATCACTATTACAGAATGTTTTAGACTTGCATTTGCCCTCTCCTCTATCAAAGTTTTAACATTTCGGGAATTGAAAACTAAAACCTCAATCACGTCATCTATTTATCCTCTTCTTCGTATTTGATATACTACTTGATTACTCGCATTCTTTTCTTTTATTGAGATTTTCCTAATGAACTGAATTGTTTGTGCTTTTTTTATATTTTTTAATCTAAATAGGATCAATGTTTACAAAATAATATTATTTCTCTTGTTTTTTCTTTCCCTTTCATCAAACTTTACAAATTCGAGAAAATAAAAACTTAAACCCTTAACTTAATTTCATTTTTAATCTTTATAATATTCAAAAGAATCTTTGTGGTAATGCTTACTTTTCTTCATTAGTTGAGCAAGTACAAGTTAAAACCACAATGAACTCATTTGTTGAAATTAATTGTCCTATTTAAATTTCCACTATTAGAACTTTAAACAAATGTTCATGTATTAGACTTGTTTATAACTTATTTTTATCAAATATTTACACATTTTAGATATCGAAAGCTAAAATCCACTCATGGATACAAATGTTCGTCTCTTTTTTGATTGACAGAAGTAAGACCTTCAACGAGGAATGTAGTCATAATTATCAATAGACAACAAAGAAGATCCTCAGTCGAATGAAGTGACAAAGCGACTCCTTGGCATGAGCGGAAATCAGAGAATGGGGCGGTTTAAATCGCCCCAAGATTGTCAAGAGTTTCTAATCGGCACACAATTTCGAAGCACTTCCAATAATTTATGTTTGCTTTATCATTCTTATATGGGTAAAAAGCAATAACCACTTTGCATATCCTATTGCACTTCCAAATGTGTTTTTGGTTTGTGAGAGAATGGCTGAAGAAAAGAACTCCCAAAGTTATGGTGGTTTCTTAATCGTATATTCATTTTTCCATTCTGCAAAATTATGACTTATCGGGAATAAAATTGTATCTGTAAAAGTTGCGTAGCTGTTAAATGTGGAAGTTAAAATCTCTTACTCTTCGAGAATCTCCAATCGGCGTACTGGTTATGCGTGTGTGCTGTTATTCCGGTCAAGAGTCACGTGTTTTTTAAAAACTAATATATCATAAATTATTAATTGACTTCCTAAATATTGTACTCTCTTCTCTAAAAAGACATGTGCATGGAATGGTTATCATGTTGTTCCTCTCGAGAAGACATTAAAAAGAAAATTTGTCGGGAGTTGATGTACAGTATATGACTGTGATTCAAACAAATATGCCCATGACAGATTCATATAATTAATTCTAAAAGGTTGTTTCACAAAGTGTAAAAACCCATGTCTCTTGTGTAAAACTCCACTGTTACGAAAAAGATAGTTAGATACAGCATTTGACCAAAGTTGATAATACCGAATTTTTTAAATCAAACAGAGGGTTCCTTTTCGGTAGGCACATTGTGTCTTGATTGTAATTCATTGCGAACGGAATATAGGCTTCATATGCAATCATGGCTGAATTAATGAATGCCATACAGCGAGGTTAGGGGCTCCAGAAGAACACCAATGATCTTGCCCTGGGTATGTCCGTAAAATGTTGTCAGCTCTACCCACGAAGCTATTTCCAAACTATCAATCGCCCACTGGGTCGCGTTCAGGATACCGGTGTAAATCAGGCAAATAAGCGTCCATCTCGCTTTATCCTTACCAACAATCTTCTGCCGCCGAACGACGACTAAGAAGGATGTCATGACCCAGGCTGAGTAGGTCTGGAAGATTGCGAATATACCAGTGTAGCAAGCGAGAACTATGTTCTCACGAAGCCAGGGGATTTCTGCAAGGATCCCTATTGCACTGACAAAGCGGAATATGTTCAATATGAAAATACCAACACAGCTTATCAGGATAACGCGGTCGTGTTCTCCTATTAAACCCGAAACAAGAGATACTGTGTGTCTCGGACGAAAAGTCTTGGCACTGTCTGTCAGGAATATACGAAAGTGGTACAAAACCAGCAAGGGCAGATAAAATGCAATATGCAAAAATCATCTTAGATATGTTAGAGTAATTTCGGTTGAAGGAAGTGATTCTTGTATTTTTATTTTCAACTTTTTTTTATTATTCCAGCTTGGGATTAAATCCCAAGCTGGAATAATACAAAAAGTTGGCGTAAGGAATAATAAGTGATTCTTGGCAAAACAAAGAAGGCCACTGTTAAAGTGATGTTTAATGGGGGTTCTCGAAACTCGCCATCTTTTCGCTCTCTTGATTTTGGCACGAGGCTTTGTCTTTCTTCTTTAGATGATCCTAACAAAAGGAACTTCAACTTCCTACAGTGGCAAATATTCTTCAGCCAACCACGGATCGTTCCCCCAAAATGGTCCAACGTAGGTTGGACCGAGACTCTCAAACTGTAAGGCGTTTTGGGCCTTCTTCAGAAGAGCTTCTGGAAGTTTAGAGTACCACATCTGCCACATCATTGCCGCAGCAATAATGGCATTTTCAGCGTAGAAAGGAGTCAAAGTTATCTCATGTCGTTTTGTAAAGAGTCCGAAGTTTCCAGGAAGGAAACAAGGATAGTCCACATGCCCGTATTTTAAAGACGTCAAATCACCCAAGGGGTATACTATCTTGACCGCGGCGATCCAGAAGCAACCGGCAAAAATTATTGCTAAGGGAAAAGTAAACTTTTTATTGTCGACGAATGCTGCATTATAGTAGTTCCTGAAGAATAACATCCCAGATAATATTAACGTGGCAAATGTGAAATCTAGCAGCACTTGTCCTACAAGAACAACAATATCAACTACGGAATTGTCCAAAGTGATGAGGCACATGATGTTAGCAATGAGTGGTATGGGAAGGTTGATCCCGGCAATCGTGCCAAAAATGTAGAAGGTGTTCAGCAGAGACATGTGTGGTTTGTGGTAGAGTTGATGTACTTCACTGAAAGGATCCTCCCTCGTATTAGCAGAAGACGACAGAGGTGAAAATATATTTTTTTGTTTGGCCTCACCATCTTCATCGTTATCCGTAAGGTGCGGTAGAAGGCCTACGGCATGTACACAGTGACGGCATCTCAATGGCCAAAAGACTTCCTGATTCTGTCTCTCTTCCGAACAACATACCACACAAATATTTCAAAGAATATCAGGGCGACTGTTAGGCAGGACCGAGTGATGACGTAGGTTAAACCCCTCACGTGGTGAATCTGTGTCGTTTTCTTTAAACGGTATGATTGGGAGGACAGCGGCGCATATTCCCAAACTGAGCATAAAGCACAGCAACAAGGAGCTGTGGAAGAGAGACCGTTTTACCCCGGTGTATGTCTGCTTTGATGAACACTCCATTTCTTTAATTTCTTGCGGACTTCAATACTCGGAGTAAGTTTTTGTCAGTTTCTCTTCGAAAAAGTACTCACAATAACTGTCTGGAAAAAAGTACCTTGGAGCTTTTGTTCAACCCAATCTTCGAAACTGATTGCTTGAGCTAGGCTAAATCACGGAGTTAAAACTGATCTTAAGTTTTAAAAAAGCTCTTGCGTATGCTTGGTAATTTAAAAGGAAATATGTAATTTATACAAACATTACTTGTGACTGGATGATAAATAAAACCCTGATATCTGATATCCCTAATAGACTGAGGTTGTCTAGCGAAACCGAAACACTCATAAACAATTCGTTCAGTATCATCGTGTAAACAATAAATTCAAATAAATTAAAAGAATGTGGATAGAAAATATGTAATCTATTGTATTTCAGTAGCAGGATTTTGGAATATAAATTTGAATTTATAATGTCTGCATTTCGCTTACAATGAGCAGCAGAACAGGGGATGGGGTATTACACTATTAGAACAAGTTAAAATGTTAATCAACCATGGATTACTATATGAATCACTCAACTGTTGGACAAACTTTGATTATAATTTAAACAGTGGTTGAATACAATTTTTAATCGTTTATTGGTTTAAAAAATGTGCTCAATGTTGGTTAAAATGGTGTTGATTAAACTTTTTACCATTTGTTCATTAAAACGTTATCCTGTTTTGATTCACACGATGTTGGTTTAACTTTGGTGGGTTGTTGGTTACAGTTATAACCACTGTTGGTTAAACGTATGTGGGTTTGGAGGTGTTATCCCCGTGTTTGCAGGTAAGAAATGATTTTAACATTATCATCATCGATGCTAAGATTTTAAGGAAGAAGTAAAATAAGTGGGGAAGCCTTAATTTGTAAGCTTTATGGGACCAGCAGTAATGGATCTCTTGATGACTACCGTAACACTGCATAGAACCCGGCAATCAGTCGCAGTTCTCTGAGTTTTTTTAAACAAAATAAAATTGATAAGTTTTTATTGATCCAATAATATTTTTAGTTCATTTTTAGTTCATCCTTTCAGCAAGAAAGTGTACCTCCAACTAGTGCTGCAGCAAAGAAACATTCACATCGCATCTTTCTCACAGTCATTACGTTTGAAAAGCTTTAGCGACCTTGATACTAATGTGTCCCCATTTTCAATTCCATCTAATGTTGAGTACTCTTCACGGTTGTACACTATCAGTCATGGTATCGTTGAGGATGATGGAAGCAGCGATAGATGTTTGTGTGTGTGTGTGTGTGTGATTGTGTGTGTGTGTGTTTTTGTGTGTGTGGTGTGTGCGTGCGTATGTGTGTGTACTTTATGCCTAAATTTTTTTTGTTGTACTGATATGTATTCAATGGTGCTTTTCTAGCATAGACATTTGATTATACTCACAATGTATCTACTTTATTAATGAGAGAAAATTAGAAATGGCTGGCC